>CM075877.1:15278474-15508474 GCA_038021265.1 Cyprinella venusta
TTAATTTAGTTAACGAAATCTACAGTATGATGAAAAATGTTCATCATTAACTAAAGCCGGGTGCTGTATGGTTGGCCGGGTGTTAATGTTGGCCGTGGTTTGTATAGAAAAAGGAAGACAATTTGATGGTCATCGTAGGAGAAGTCAAACTCCAGGTCTGTGAGACAAATCTTCTGACCTTGCCAGGATCACAACGGTCATTAATCGGATGCCGATGGACATGTAAAACTAATGATCAAACGCTTCAGATTATAGGCTAGGATCAGAGGAATCTTTTGGATTTATAAAATAAAGACTTTTAACTTTTAATAATAAAAAAAATCTCTCTCATTTTTGATTTTGGAAAAAAGAGGAGAGAAAATATTACAGATTTTAAAGGAGTCGTTCACTTAAAAAAAAAAAATGCTGATAATTTACTCACCCCCATGTCATCCAAGATGTCCATTTCGTTTTTTCTTCAGTCGAAAAAAGAAATTAAGGATTTTTGATGAAAACATTCCAGGATTTTCTCCATATAATGGACTTCAATGGGAACCAAACGGTTCAAGGTCCAAATGAGAGTTTCAGTGCAGCTTCAAAGAGCTTTAAACGACACCATACAATGAATAAGGGTCTTATCTAGTGAAACGATCGGTCATTTAAAAAATAAATTTAAAAAAAATACGTTTTATAAGCACAAATGGTCGCCTTTGTTTTGTTCTGTGATGAGTGTTCTTGACTCTCCTGTTCAAACTCGTTCAAAATCCTGGAATGTTTTCAGCAAAAACTTTAATTTCTTTTCGACTGAAGAAAGAAAGACGTGGACATCTTGGGTGACATGGGGGTGAGTAAATTATCAGCATATATATATATATATATATATATATATATATAATTGCAACCATGCGTGCTCTCTATACACTGTGGGGAAAAAACAAAAACAAAAAAAAACTGATCTCCACTGGGATATTCTACTCAAATGAAAGTGTTATACAGCAAGTCTGTAATAATTCCAAACATGGATCTTAACTATATTGTTTGCGATTGTGTTTTCATGATAAGGTTTTTTTTATGCTCTGTGTAACAATGCAAAGTCTTTATTGTTGTTATTTTATTAGATAAACATAAATGTCATTTGGAATTATGGGAATTACAATTAATTTCTCAAATGACAACAATCATTGCGATTATAATTTTGAGCAAACTAATCACGATTCTCGATTTAACTGTTATGCAGGTGACAAGTTAATGATAACGATAATGTGAGAAGTTTTCATTGACTAGAATGCCCAGACATAGTTGAAAAAAACGTATCTAAACAAAAGCAGGACATGTTTTAAATATAAAAATAGCAGACAAGATTAATCTTGATGGTTTCAACAAACTGGATTGCTATTGTTATGCTGTTCCCATGCTCTGGATTTGATGTTATCTATTATTATTATTATTTTTAATAAATGATTGGCTTTAGTTTTTCAGTTTGATTAGTTGTGGTTAGTTGTTCCAGTTTGATGCTATTGTTTTAATTCATATCCATATTATGTTTTTTTTATATAAATAAATAGTTTCATTTATTTAAATGTAGTATTTATTAGCATAAATAAGCTTCAATTTAAGCTTTAATTTGTCTTTGCAGCTTAGCAAGCAACAGGAGTTTACAGTTCACCAATGAAAACAGAAATCTCTCCATTAACCTACTGTATATCAGCAATGTACAATGATGCTTATTCTTATAGGGATGTGTTGAACTAAATCCCAAGCAGTGTTTTATACTGCAGCTGATGACATGCAAGCATGACTGTCAGGATAAATTCAATTTCCAGCCACAGCTGGGACTTTTGGTCTGATTTGGCCCTGACCAGTCTTGGCATGTGCGCTGAGTTATGGGCAGAATAGAGAAGCACAATTGATCTTTTTAAGGTTGAGGTTTCTGACAAGGTGAGGGCAAAGAGAACCATTTCATCTGCACACCTCCACGGGAACATGCATTTGGATTGAAAATGTAAGAAAACAGAAAGCATGAAAGAGAAAGGGATAAGGAAAGAGTAAAGCCAAGAGATAGTGACAAAATTCTTAATATAAATATAGTATAAAACAAAACAAAACGAAAAACTTATTTTTTTAGCTTATTTTTTTAACTTATTTTTTAGCTGCTGTTTTTTTACCGTCAAATTTACGGTTTATTTTTTACAGTGATATGTAGCGTTAAGGGGTAAGTAAATCTGGAGAATGGGACGCTAAATTGAATTAAAATTTAATTCTGAAAATAATGCAAGCATGTCATCAGCTACAGTATAAAACACTACTGGTGGTTTCTGGTTCGCCAGATCCTATAAGACTAAGCAATTGTCACAATATACTTTGTAAAATAAATCTTGTTTAGTTGATTCAAATATACCAAAAACAAAACTCTTGAATATATTTCATAGATTACATGTAAGGAACCTTGCAAACTCAGGCAAATCCAGCCACTAGTTCTTTAGAGGGGGAATTTAAGATGATTTTACATTTGGTTACTGTTTCTTAAATTATCTTTACAGCTAAATGACATAGAAGTGACAAATGTATAACCTACAACTTGTCAGTAATTTGATATACAGTAGTTATTCAATATAGTAATTCAAAAAGTCATTATCATTAAAAAACAAAACAAAAAAAAAAGCAAATCAGAAAAAAAAATACTAGTAGAAAACACCACCACCACCACCAACAACAACAACACAAAATCAACGCTGCACTATTAAAACTACACTGAAAACAAATTGGAGTAGGATTTACTTGAAATAAGCTAGGCAACTTTTTTCACTCAGAAAATGCTATTAAATTTACAAAGATTTGCCAAGTAAAAACCAAAACATATTTATAAGTAGCTTTAATTAGAAATCTTTAAGTTATATTTACTTGGAATATGGAATTAAGTAAACTTTACAGAAAATATGTCATTTTAACTTGGCTAGTAAAAGGTTAATTAATATCAATTTAGTTAACATTTCCTTTGCCTTTGCATTACATTTCACTAAAACAATAATATTGAATTTTATTAGTTGTTTATAGTATGTTCTTTACTTAGACCACCTAAGTAATTTATATTACATCATGTCAGATGTCAAGCATCATGAAAGCAAAGACCTCAATGTGAAAGCAAAGACCTCAATACTTGGTAGAAAATACACAATGGCGGTAACATTTGATGGGTCGTTTTTGTGTTTCACTCGAAAATTACCCGAAATGTCACAAAATGGCAAGTTACTAATACTGACAACAAAAAAATCAGCGATAAAACAGTGTAAAATACAGTTGGAAACCACTAAAAAAACGAACCTCATTAATTATTCAAGGTTCAGTGCATGATGGGAACCCCAGTATCAGAAAAGTTGAGTAATTTTTACTTAATTTTATAGTGTTGATATATACACTTTCATTTCTACTTTAAATTTTAAATTTGGTTTAAATTAAGTACTGATATGGAATTTACTTCATTTTTTTTTTTATTCTTGCCTGAACTAACTTTTTCATGTAAATTACACTGTTCATTTTTCAGTAGTATTTACTTCACCAAAAAATAATTTCTAACTAAACTGAACATTTTTAAAACTATATTGGCACTGGACTGTGTTGCGTGAGTATAAGTGTGTTTGTTGTGTTTGTGACTGGAGTGTCGACTCACTCGTTGGCCTGGTGTGGCTGCCTCTTCAGTTAAACACACACACAGCTTTGAATCTTTTGCTGATGTTTTTTTTCTCCTCTTATCTTTGTTTTATTGTGCTTAGCCCTTCGAAGTCATGTCACATAGCACACATTCGCTCGTTGCACCCCACAGTCACAATCACCCCAGGCAGTGACCAATAAAGACTGTCAATGACACAAGCTTAATCATGGGTGACTTGATGCTACACTATATTTTCAGTCACAATTTGAAAAAAATGAAATACCATAGTGATGAAAGAGCACACACAATCAAGCCAACTCACCGGTGGGTCCAGGTCCTCGGCATGCACAGTGGTCACTACGGTCCCCTTGATTGCGTTGGGAGCCACCATTCCCCGGTACAGCATTTGACTGAACACTGGCGGGAAGTCGTTCATGTCCTGTCCAGACACAGAATATCAAACTATGATTAGTGCCTCAATTCCTGCTCTCTTCGACTGGCTTTACTCTTTTGCAACTGTCAGACTGTGCGTTAGGCCCCATTAGCCATCCCCGAACACTAAAACACCAAGCAAAAATGGCATTTATACAATAGTAGATCATGCAGTGCATTAAGGATGTGTCACAGTGCTATGTGCCTGGGGAATTTTTGGGGGAAAAGTTGGGTGAGACCTAATTATAGCTGCTGAGAGACTGCAAAAGGCAGATGAAAAGGTTACTAGAGAGAATAAAGAGGCAAAGCAGAAAAGGGGTGTAAATATAGTGCAAAAGTAGGGTTCGGGAGCAAAGAAATCTATTCTTTTTCCCCATATCGAAATTCCTTTTTACCTATAACACATACCATGCCCTCAGAAGTTTGTAAATGTGCTACATGCTTCTGAATGTGATTTCAACTTCATTAAACTTCCAGTAAAGAACTACATTACCCATAATTCCAAACAGATATCCACCAATCAGATAAGTTGCTGTACTAGAAATGACAAATCACTGCAAAAAGTAGCAACTGTCCACTCCCATAAATATTAAAAATGTCTTACAACACTAAAGTCACTGATATATTTGTAAACATTTAAATATTTCACACTATATATACACTGCTGTTAAAATGTTTGGGACTGGTAATATTTTTACTAGGGCCGGGACTCGATTAAAAAATTAATCTAATTAATTAGAGGCTTTGTAATGAATTAATCGAAATTAATCGCATTTTAATTGCATAAATATTTGACCTGAGAAGATGTTTTTCACATGGATTTTTAGTATACCATTGAATAATGACTGAATATATAAGCTTAAGCAACAAAATATTGTTTATTTTTGTTCAACCAAGTCCAGACCATGTTTTGCGTTGAGGTGAAACTTGAGGGTCGATGTGATATGTGAATTCCTTGTTGCATAGCTTGCACACAACCATGCCCTTAATGACGCTTCCATCCGTTCGTTTTTATAACAAAATTTCCCATCCACGGGACCAACCAAAGCAGTCTCGTCAGCTTCTTCGTTCATGTTCACTGTGGTTTGTTGTTTAATTGTCTGAAGCAAAAACTGTAAAAAAAAGTCATGAACGCTAGTTGGTGCTCCAGTATAATCGGTCCGCCGAAACTAATCCAGTGAGAAATGTTCCACGATGCAAAAATAAGTGCGATTAAAATTAGGGATGCTCCGATCGATCGGCCGGAGATCGGTATCGGCTGATAATAACATTTTATGACTCGATCGGTACTCACTAACTTGGCCGATCTTGCAAACCGATCGTGATTTGATGACGTCAACGCGCGAGAGGACGTATGAAGCGTGGGGACTTAAATTATTTGGCGCGCAGTCATGTCTTCGCCGGTGTGGAACTACTACAATGTTTCGAAAAAAAGAAAAGAAAAATTCGCTATTTGCTGTGTATTTTCCAAAGAAATCTCACGTGGAGGAGCATTGTCCAAAACATTTAATACAACGAACCTGATTCGTCACTTAAGAAGGAGCCACCACGAGACGTATGGCGAATTTGAAAAACTGGCAACTGCAAAAAAGGCAACGGTAACTAGTAATCCGACTCTCACTCAGCTTTATTTTGTCCTGCTCAGACTTGTATTGGACGATGTTTAAATTACATCAGACTTCTCCATTTTAGGAGACTAAATGTTTATTTTGTCCTCCACAGTATTGGACAATGTTTAAATAAACCTTATGGGCTGCATTAAACTGTTCCATTTTGTTTATTTTTCTTATATTAAGTCAATTAAAGCATCGGAATCGGTATCGGTATCGGCCGATCACCATGACAAGAAATCGGTACTCGGTATCGGCTGCAAAAATCCTGATCGGAGCATCCCTAATTAAAATGCGTTAATTTTTTTGTGTAATTAATTAATGCGTTAAAGTCTGTAATTAATTAATCTTAATTAACGCTTTAAAGTCCTTGCTCTAATTTTTACTGTTTTTTTTTAAATAAGTCTCTTATGCTCATGGAGGCTGCATTTATTTGAAAAGAAAAAAAAAGAAGAAGACATAGAAATAAATATAGAAATAAAGCACAGAAATCAATACTTTTATTCAGCATTAAATCGATCGGAAGTTGCGGTAAAGACAGTTATAGTGTTCCAAATAAATGAAATAAAACTTCCTGATGATGAAAATTCAGCACTGCACCACAGGAATGTGGCCTTGGTGGCTTAATATCAAAGATTGCTACTATCACAAAGACGTTAGAGGAAATATAGGCAGTCGGCTCGGCATACATAGTCCATTGTGTAATTTGTAACACCTTATGAGATGTTTTCCTACAATCTGAAATGTTCTTTAAATCAATGTTATTAAACTGTTTGGGTCAAGGTTTAAAACTCTTTGAACTTTGAAATAGTGGTGCTTACGTTGCAGAGGGCATTCACTTTTTCCCACAAAGTTATATATGTGAAAGATACAGCGAAGATGAAAAGTGCGGTCGGCTACCAAGAATGCTGATGACACAGGTGATTTCGGGAGATTCAAGAGATGCGACGTGACCTAATACACTCAATAGATCACCCATCTCCGAGTCCAAGGAGAGGCCAGGTGGGTTCAGGTATCCAAATTACACCTCCCTCCCCTGTCAGTCCCCCCCCACTCTTGGTTCTTTCTGTGAGAATGCGCTTATTCAAGGATGCCCTTGAGTCTTGAGTACCGACTAATAAAACTTTGCAATTGCCCACATCCCCAAAATAAAAGATCTCGAGGAAAGTACTTTGGAGTGAAATTGGTATTTTTTTTCCCTCTTATTTTTCAATCCCACACATTTGTGTGTGTCTTCTCTCTCCCCAGATGAAAAATACAATATGTCAAGTCTTAAAGTAAATCTGCAAAGTGTAGTGAGTTCACGACGGTGCTCTAAGTCGCACTGGGACCGTTTCCATCAGGACGGTGCCTTGGGGCCTCTATCCCATCATAATCACTCTGATATCCCGAGTCTCCATGCATCAGGTAGCACATTTGTTTCCACCGTTCACTTCTGCTTTTCATTTTCCACAGCAACTAATTTTCAATTAGCCACACCGTGCACAGAAGGAAAATTAATAAATAATTTCAACACAAAAACAATTAGGGGTTCTTGGGAGACTGTAGAGGACATAATAAGATGTGTTTCCTTGCATGAAAATGCTTTTGCTTAAACTCTTTATCTTTGAAGCTGATCCAAGTGCTAGAGGTTTGCTAACTGAAATAAACATGAAAAAACAGATGTGATTTTAAACAACTGGTTAAATGTCTAACAATGCCACAACAAAGCGGAATATAACAGTCATATGAATAGGGTAAGACATTTTGAAAACTGTAGGTTAACAAACTACAAACTACTCATGTACTTTAGTTGTAGTCTAATTATCTTTCTGAAATGCATTACAATAAGTAACTAACGTCGTTGAATCAGTATCTTATGAAAAAAGATATTATAAATTTATCAATGAGTGAATTCATCAGGAACACAAACCACATGGATCTCACAGAGGGTGATAGTATTTTAACTGACATCCTTTACACTATTCAACTACAAAAACTAAAAATTTAATTAAATAAAACAGCATTTATATTACAGAGATAAATGTAATTAGCATTAAAGGGTTAGTGCACCCAAAAATGAAAATTCTGTCAGTATTTACTCACCCTCATGTTGTTCCAAACCTCTATGTGTTTATTTGTTCTGCTGTACACAAAGGAAGATATTTGGAAGAATGTTTTAATCAAACAGATCTCATTCCCCATTGACTACCATAGTAGGAAAAAAATACATACTATGGTAGTCAATGGGGAATGAGATCTGTTAGATCTTTGTGTTAAGCAGAATAAATAAACACATAGAGGTTTGGAACAACATGAGGGTGAGTAAATACTGACAGAATTTTCATTTTTGGGTGAACTAACCCTTTAAAGTAATGCCGCGTTCCAGGCAACCTGTAACCCGTGTTTTTCCAACTCGTAATTGGGAGTACATCGTTCCAGGCAACCTGTAACCCGTGTTTTTCCAACCTTAAACCCGTGAAATTGCACTGGAACGGCAGTCAAAACCGTGACATCCCACCCGTGAATTCGTACTAGATCGATGTACTCCCAGTTACGAGTTGAAAAAAAAACACGGGTTACAGGTTGCCTGGAACGCGGCATAAACACTTCACTACCTTAAATCGCTGAATCATTTTTGTGAACTTTAATTTATTTGAACTGTCAAACAAAATGAAGCGACTTAAATTCACTAAATGTGCTAAATGACAATTTATGAGAGAATATTATTGTGTGAAGTCCCTTTACTCTAATTCTGTGTGTGAACAGATTGTGACAAAAAAAAAAAAAAATATATATATATATATATATATATATATATATATATATATATATATATATATATATATATATATATATATATATATATATATAGCACATTTTGAAATACTACCCTGAATCTTTTATGCAACTCAAAATCCAATACAAAATGTCACGGTAAAAAAACTTGCTATCAATGCTATTATTATAATCAACCAATTACAGTAGTTACGCTTTGAAGTGGATAAAAAAAAAAAAAAGAAAAAAAAAAGAAAAACTTGAAACAGCTCAACACAACAAATGTTTCAAGTGTATATGTATATATATATATATATATATATATATTACTATATAGATAAACAAAAATATTGTATCACCACAACCATCTCTTCTACCCACTTAACCGACAGCAGCATTTCCAGAGAGAGCTAATTGACATTCATCCCGTGTGTAGAACTTAATCTTCTGAGACATTACAAATCAGCTACTTACACAACAGAGGTCTTGTAGACCTAATGACCATTTGTCAGTGTCAACAGGGCTTAGTGGCTATGGAGAGCATTCACAGGATTGCAAAATTTAGCGATATCCCCTGCTACCAATATGAATCTCCTTTTTTGCCAGACAAGGACTTTTGGCATGATGTGGTTTGGTTGGATAAAGATGCCCTTCACAATGTCCTAAACCCTGGGTTGCCGTCACTCAAAACCCCACTTTTAAAACAGAGAAAAGGGAAGAGGGGTTATGAAACCCTTTCGAAGCAGGGCTAGCAATGCTTTTGTGGTGTCAAACTAGATTTCTTTGCAACCAATGGCCAATCGTGTGCCTTGTTTTGGGGCAGTACGTTTCAGTAGAAAGGAAAATGTCAAAAGATGACAAAACACAGTAATTGGGATTAAAAATGAAGTATGAAGTTTCTGCGACACTAGTGGCACCTAGCTGAATTTACAAAAACACAGCAAATTTAGTGGGTTAAGAGAATGTATGTTAACATAAAAAAATCATACATTACTTTTAAGAGGTTGTTTTATTCTTAGAATAATAGTCTGCAAAGTCCATTGAGGATAAACAACAGTTGGAAATATTTTAATAGGAGGATGTGCAATCGATGACACTGAAGCAATATAACCCAGGATTCCATTTACCCGGATGTTTAGAATGACCCATGGTTAAATGGTTAATCCCTAAGGATTAGTCAGGAATTTGAGGAACATAATTGAGACTCTCTTACCAATACAGTGATGGTAACAGAGGCCAACCCCGGGGGCATTTTACCGCTTCCGCCATCCACAGCCTCCACCACAAAGTTGCGTGTTGTCCCATTAGGTAAGAGTTTCTCGAAATCAAGTGAGTGAAGCACCATCAGCTCTCCAGTGAGGGGGTTCACCGCAAACAACTCTCTGGCCTCCTTGGTCCTGATACGGTATGTGACGTTTGCATCCAGATCGGGGTCCAGTGCCTGCGTGAGACAATCATTAGGTTCAAAACACGAATGAGTCATTGTACCCTCAGCATTAATTAAACTCTAACACTTTTTTATGAATAAACCAAATGAACGGGTTACATTATGATTAAAATGTATCCTGTAGTGACCCTGAAGCAATGAGTAAATCTGAACTGGCAGCAAGGCAGAGAGCAGCAGGATAGCTATCACAAATTCACCATCATGTCAAACTGAAAACATAACAGAGGACACAGGCCATTTGGATGTTTCTATGAGGCAGAGTGTAGGTTCTGAGGACAAAATTGTGCCTAGCCTTATACTGTAATAGTGGTACAGTATAAGGTCTTTTCTGAGTAAGTCAAAGACAGCTGCGAAATTGCTAAATGCATATGATTTAATACAACTAACCATACAATCCAACTGGTTTTTAAGGTAACAAGCTATGTATTTCAAATAAATTAACTTTAAGCCAAGACACCTTTACAAATGTCAAGTTAAGACGCTAAGTTTTCCAGAGGCTAATTTAATGGAATCATCTGGCTGTGTCTGATGTGTTGAATATGCCTACGCTATCTCACGACCAATTCGTACGATTTCGTACGAGTGATTAAAAAGTGGCTAATTCGTACTAATTCATACGACCTCACTTTTACAAATTTGTACGATTTGTCCAAACCCACGTGATGGGTAGGTTTAGGGGCTGGGTCAGGGGTAGGTCATTCGTTGGAATTCATACGAATTGGCCAATTCGTAAAACATGTACGATTTAGCAAAAATCGTACTAATTTGTACGAGTGAGGCCGTACGTTTTGTTACGAATTAGCCACCTCATAAAATTTGTACGAATTCTCGTGAGATCGGGTTGAATATGCATGTGCAGTGTGTGTGTTTGCCTGTGTATAACTTACACTGATATTGAGAATGACCATGCCCACTGGGCTGTTTTCTGCCAGTGTGACATGATAGGCAGGCTGGGAGAAGACTGGGCTGTTGTCATCCACGTCCAGCACTTTGATGGAGAGTGCAATGGTGGTCCGGCGAGGGTCGTTGGCCCCATCCGAAGCCTCCACAACCAAATCATACTGAGCCCTCTCCTCACGGTCCAAGGGCACAGCTGTGAAGATGCTGCCGTCTGTGCTGATCCTGAAGAGATCTGTGTGACTGACCAGCCGGTAACGGACCTGCCCGTTAATCCCCAGATCCGGATCAGTGGCCTGGATGTGGAAGCACACACATATACAAATTTACCATATCTAAAAGAAGACATAATACACTGAAAAAATAATGTGGACACCAGGACATCACACTCATATGTGACATAAAATCTCTTAATGATTACTGGATTAAGATTATTAATTTTAGGAATCTTTATATTGGAGTGTGTTGGCATCAAAATCAAAATTGGTCAGTGAAAACTTTGAACATGTTTCCTTTGTATTTTTGTCAGTTAAATAAAGGTTAAAGAGAATTAACAAATCACAGATTCTTTATTTATTTATTTTTGCATTTTACAAAATGTCTTAACTTTTCTGGATTTGGCTTTGTATTATTTTAAATCTTACTGACTAGCCTGGCTAATGCCAGACCACGTATCATTGAGAATGAGACGTGCTCTGTAATCCACATGTTCATTTTCTCGTATTTGAGGCGTGGTTTACGAATGCCCAGAGCCGTATTATTGGTTGCTACGAATGTCCAACCCGATCTCACGACAAAGTCGTACGAATTCGACGAATGATTAAAAATGGATTCGTACGAATTCATACGACCTCACTCGTACGAATTAGTACGATTTTGCAAAATCGTACATATTTTACGAATTGGCCAATTCGTATGAATTCGTACATATGACCTACCCCTTACCCCGCCCCTAAACCTACCCATCATGTGGGTTTAGACAAATCGTACGAATTCGTATGAGTGAGGTCGTACGAATTAGACACTTTTTAATCATTCGTTGAATTCGTACGCATTGGTCGTGAGATAGGGTAGGAATGTCTACCAAATGCGCCTGTACTTAGCTCATACCCAATCGGGTCAATGATACAAGATGACGTATATAAAGCGACAGAAAATTAGACGATGAAGACGACGATGGATCAGACATTTAGGAGATATATATGTACGCAAAACGTGTTTCTCAATTTCAAGGATACTTCCTTGGCAGGACGGATCCTCCCAAGTCATTTCCTTCAGAGGCTAGACAAGGCTCCTCTTTAGCATTCGGAAAACACGTAAATGAAACAGGCTAGCAAGTGCACGTCATTGCATCACTACATCAGTGAAAGGTCCGCTTTCGGCGCTGCAAAAATGGTAGTGCCACTGGTTTGGTTGCTGTACTGCAAAGTTTAAACACACTTGACCGTCACTTTGACAAAAATATTGATCTAAAAAAGGAGTTTATTAATTTAAAAACGATTATGTTTCCGGAGTGAACAACTGTGTCTATAGCAACACGATCTAGCGTTTAAAACACATGAAATGGTAAAATATGTGATCAACAAAAAAGGCTAACGTTAACTGAAGTAAAAATTAAAAAAAAAAGTTAATCACCAGTAACCAGTAACAGGGAACAGCTTTAAATACCCCCTCTTCAAATCAGTTGAGCCGATATGTTTAATGTCAAACATTAGGCTGTATAGGTGCCATGGTCCATTGATATAAACAAACTGTATCGGTGTGTCGCATTTACGCCGTCATCGTCTTGTTGCTCGCTCCCCGTTCTGTGATTGGTTCCCTATATCAGGGGAAAAATTTGGTTCATGGTGTCCAGGCTGTCTAGCAGCGTGAATAAAATCAAGGCAGCATTGGGAAACCCAGGCTACTTAGTGATCCCAATCTTTTGAAACTATTTTTCTACTATATAAATTTTGAATAAACTTTAGGTTCAATTAGGTAAAATTAACAATACTTTAACAGCGTTCCATTTTGATATAGGTTATTACTAATACATGTTACAATTTCTTATTAAATAATGTAACAATAGTAAAAATTATGAACAAAACCTTGTTAAATAAATTATATTATGAAGTCACGGTTAATATTACAAATGAATTAGTAATGCACAATAGAATATTATATCAACATCAAATGCAAATATTCATTGCTAGTTCATGATAAATGATACCAAACATTATTTTGTTGATCTTTACAGTAAAGTGTTACCAAAATGTCCATAGATCTCTATCATATTTTCATTGACCGTGAGATGCCTGCCACACACAGAGAAAAATAACCTGGCCTTAATTTATAATTTCAACACGTCATCGAACCACACACACCACTAGAGACACCTGCTTCATCAGCGGGGTGATGAGACAATCAACAAAAACAACAGCAAGATTTGTGACTCCCTGCAGTGGCCCACACAGGTGCACATGTTGTTCTCTGATATTATCTTGGCTATTATCCACACTCAGCTCACAGACACCAATAAAAAGTCATACGACATCATACCGGTGAAGAAATACTTGAGCCAAAAAAGAAAACTGTCACATATTCACCCTCACGCAGTTTACACAAATCAAGTACTTAAGTAAAAGTAAAGAATCCCTTAATGAAATATTACTCCAGTATTAAGTACTACTTTTTAATTTGAATTCAGTTAAAGTACAAAAATTCTTAATTAATGTCCTTTTTATTATTAGTCTCATAGGGTAAAATGATTTAACATTTTAAGAAGAATGCTGCACAAACATAATTTATAATTTATTTACAACTTAATTTATTTACAACTTAATTTATATCGTTTGAAACTGCTATGGCAGTGGAGAAGATGCACGGACAATAATGATTTTAATGTTACGTTAAGTTTTTAACAAAGACCTACCCCGTTCAGACACAATATGGTCCACATTCAAGCATTTCATACAATGGGCTTAAACAGCCCACCCTTTTACAACTGATAAAGTGATAAAGATCCACAACAGTCTTCAATAGTATCTACAGGTATTTTCAAACAAGCAAACATAACCGTAACATTGACGAGACCTGACAAAGACAAATCAACTGAACTGAACTTAAGTAGGGGAGAGAAAAAAAAACAAAAAAAAAAAACAATGATAAAATACAATATGGCGCAGTGGTGCTAGAGTGTAATGCAGGTAAATGACAAAAACAGCGCGAATTATGACGGAGTACAAACAAATCCGAACTAGCGAGGTTTGGGAAAGTTTCACAAAACTTAAAACCAACAATGCTGTCATGTGCAATACATGCAAGGTGGAACTTGCTTTTCACAAGAGCACAACATGCATGTTGGAGCACTTAAAGAGGAAACATCCTGGCAAAAGAAAATGACCCTTGTTCTGTTCCAGTTCTAAGAAAAGCAGTGGTGCTATTAAACAATACTTAGAGAGCATTTGTATGTGATTTGAGTTGGACTGAAATCTGAAAACTTAAAGAGAATAACCTGTTTAGTTGGCTTAAAGTTAATTAAAACAACTATTTCAAAAGCTGAACTGATTTTCTTTTTTTTATATTATAGCAAGAAAATGTATAACTCATTTTTTTTTTTTTTACAAATTGAGAAAAAAAAGCTGAATAATACTTCCAAACTTACTGATTAGCGGGCAAAATAATCAACGATTAGTCGATTAATCGTTCCAATAATCGTTAGATTAATCGACTATCAAAATAATCGTTTGTTGCAGCCCTAGTATCAAACTTCAAAAAGGATCCAAACGCACCATCAAATAATTATAAAATTAGCCCACATGACTCCCTGTTTGTTATCTTGGAACTTGAAAGCCTCGGTAACACTTTACAATAAGGTTCATTAGTTAACTACATTAGTTAACATTAACTAAGAATGAACAATACTTCTACAGCATTTGTTAATCTTTGTTAATATTAATTTCAACATTTACTAATACTTTATTAAAATCTTATTAACATTAGTTAATGCACCGTGAACTAACATGAATAAACAATGCAGCTGGATTTGTATTAACTAACGTTAACAAAGATTAACAAAAAAAGTAACAAATGTATTGTTCATGGTTAGTTCATGTTAGTTAATACATTAACTAATGTTGAATAAATGAACCTTATTGTAAAGTGTTACCAAAGCCTCATTCACTTTTATTATATGGAAAAGAGCAGTCCGGATTTTGTTCAAACACTTTCCTTTTGTGTTTCATGGAAGAAAGAATGTCATACGGCGTCATAATGGCAAGATCAATGACAATAGAGCATCAATAAAGTGTCTCATCCTCATGGTCTCTTAAGTTTCTCCATTTAGACAAGTCTTAAATTTAATGGCATCAAACAAACCGACTGTGCCATTCGCTTCTTATCCGTTCAGCACTTGAGAATGAAAGCACCTCATTGACACTCGGGCAAATGGCTTTTGTTTCTGATAAGGCCTGAAACAAAGTGCTCAAAACCCCCCTGCGATAAATTTTACAGACATAGATAGAGCGAGCACTGTCCTTCGCCAAAGGGTCGGACCCAAACTCATTTACTACCGTCAAAGCTGAAACCCAGAGGAGGCCAAGATGGCGATGGCGCAGTCAAATACAGACTCAACCCTTTGACAGACAGGTCTTTGAAGAGCCATATTTTCCATGTTTAAATGAACAGAATCAGAAAAATCAAGATCCTTTCATTTTTCCTCCGTTCATGTGTGTTACATGGAGGTCTTCTATTATTTGAGGTGTTTCAAATATAATTTGGAGAGATACAAGCTAAGAAAATGTTAGTGACATAGTTCAGATGAAGTTTTAGCATGTAGTAATTGAAGAGGTGGCAATGAGCTTTCTAAAGCTGAACAGGCTTATCAAAAGTAACAGTAAAAGTGAAAAGATGACCTGTTTCTTCAATTAATAATACCAAATAAGACATTTTTTTCTGGTATTTGAAAAGATCACATCAGCATCATAGTTGCCACTTTCATTAGGGTATACAGTGAATATTATATACAGTATATATACAGTATATACACATATATATATATATATATATATATATATATATATATATATATAAAACTGTTATGTTTTCAGTATTAAAACACTTTCTCCAATCTCAGTTGAATATGCAGAGACAACTGTGATTAAACAATTAAACATCTGTGTTCACGCGCAACGTTTCATTAACCGATGCTCAGATTATGATGCATTAAGAAACACATTGCTAACTTATGTTTTGCAGGTGTGCGATTCTGAAAAGAGAAGATCATTTACTGTGTTTTATACACCTGGCTCAGCAAATGTTTTCAGAAACAGGTTTTATTACCATTAACTTTTGAGTCACTGATGCATTTTATGTGCATAAAAGTAAATGTTTATCATTATATTTGCGCATGTCCACCACATTTGCATGAAATTATATATCTATATCTCTGTGAAATTGGCATTGCACTCATTTCACATCAAATGCAAGTTCGTTGCTTTCCAAACAGTACGTTTAAATTGAATTTGGCAAATGTAGTTGTCTAATAGTAGTAGTAGTAGTAGTATTAAGACACATTTGTCTTTCTTCTGCTGCTCTAAATTAATTATTAATATTTATTTGTTATTCATTATTTTGACAATTTTAGGTTAGGAGCCCTCTGGAAAAAGGCAACAAAGATAGCATTAAGGAGATGGCAGAACATCCTGTGCGTTCTTTATCACATGCTAAGGTAAGCAAAAGCTGGTAATGAAAGCATTTATCTTCTCAGCAATCAATCGAAAGTTAATTAAACTTGAATATAGGGCACAGCAGAAATGCCACACGATGCATGCTCGTGTGTGGGCACATCTTGTGATGCTTGTCTAGTAAAAACACAGTAGGGGGTGATAAAGAATGCTAATTTTTAATTAGCGTTCTTATTTTTTTATGGAGTACCCCACTGGAATGACTATTCTTACACATCTCACCTGTCTCGGTCACGAGTCACGACCCCAGACAATAGACACGTTACCATTGTTTCGTTGTTTCAGGCTCACTAGCTTTGAAGGAGGACGACTATTAAGAACTTTTCAAGTTTGTTCCAGGCATTCCACTGCTAAATGCTTTCAAAATCATGAAATGGGGAACACTGATGCTCTATAAAGTCTAAAGTATAAATTAAGTTATCGTATTTATTTTGGATTTCGTCTGATCGTATTTATTTTGGATTTCGTCTGACACGATAATGCACTTTTTTGGTCTTTGCAATCGTGGCAAGCAGGTGATTGATAATACTGATTTGCTCTACTAAAACAACTTTCTTTTTAGTCTGTCATCATATCATCTTTTACTTTTTGTAGCCTCTTTCTTCCAAACACCATTCGGGTATCAAAGGCACAATCCAATTAATTTAAACAAAATCAAGTCTAGTCATTTTCTTCTCGTTGAATATACTGTTTATGCCAGTAAATAGGTTGTGAAAGGCGTTTCACGTTGACTTTAAAGGGATACTCCACTTTTTTTAGGGAATAGGCTCATTTTACCACTCCCCCAGAGTTAAACAGTTGAGTTTTACCGTTTTCAAACCCATCCAGCCGATTTTCTGATATTTAGAAGAATATCAGTAACCAGACAGTTTCTGGTCTCATAGACTTCCATATTAGGAAAAAAATATATATACTATGGAAGTCAATGAGACCATCAATTGTATGTTTACTGATATTCTTCTAAATATCAGAAAATCGGCTAAATACATTAAAAAACGCTAAAACACAACTGTTTAACTCTGGGGGAGTGGTAAAATGAGCCTATTTCCAAAAAAAGTGGAGTATCCCTTTAAGAAGGATCTTTGCAGTCAGACAGATAATGGCTGAAAGACAAGTTCGAACTATCTTTTCTAATTAGCACTCATATTTCACACTACTTTGTAGCATCTCTGATAACAACATTAGCCCACTTATTTGTCTCACATCTGCTTTGAATTTAAATCATTATTAGGCATATTGACAGAATGCATGCACATCAAAGAGAAGACCGGCAGAAAATGAAGGTGTCTGCTTCTGTCCACATCGATACGGCAAGTACACAAAATCATAAAAAGCTTTCTGGTGAAAAACAAGTACAAGAGTCTAGACAGCAAGTCACCTGATAAGGACTCCGACCACAGACTGTGAGGCAGGACTGAACTTAACCAACTTCAAACTAGTTTAAATTCCCCATGCTGTGGCTTATTTGGAATCATTTGAAGTGAGCACGTCGGCCAGGTGTAATATCTACAGCGATGCAGGCTCTGCTGTGATAGCGCCGATAGAGCTCTTTGGGCATTTCTCTAATGATATGGAAACCTCTGCTGCTTTATGTTAGCCGTAGGGGATGTTTAGCTAGCGTTAAGCTTTGGACCATGTCCAACATGCCTCGCTGGGAGACGTGTCAGGAGCTCCAAATGAATTCAAGACAAGTGAGGGTTTGTAAATGAAGCTTGTCGCACTGCGGGGCACACATAACTATCAACTTGTCAAGAAGTGAACAATTAGTTAAAGCACTGGCGCTGTGCCATGATGGAGTATGCCAGTGACAGTAGACAAGAGTAGAGATTTTGATAAACGCTTTATAACGCAGTATAAATATTGGTGTGAATATCAAAGGGTGGGACTACTTTGTGTTAAATACACCTGAGGAAAACGGAGTAAAATATGGAGTGGGATGTGACCCAATTCAAGACGTGAAAGTGATTGAGAAGCAAACGATTATATTTTTTTTCTATACGTTGTTCGGTAACACCTTACAATAAGGTTTCATTTGCTAAGATTAGTTAAAGGAGAACTCCGACACAAAATTAACCTTCGGTCTAATAAAACATCGGTACCTAGTCAATCGTTCTCTGAGATTTGTTTTCATGATAATCGAATGTAAAGAGTTTTATCTCGAAAAACTGTTTAGTACTGGGGGCATTTAGTAAGTAAAAAGAAATCTCTAGTTTATACCACTAACAAGGCTCTGGCTCAAAATAGCCCCACACTAACACAGTAACATAATGAGGGTCCACACAGTTCAGAAGTTAACTGAACTTCATACATTTCAGCTCACTCAGGACGAGGTTTGACTTGTTGTGACTGTTTTCCAAGATGGCTCCTGTCTGTATACGAAGTGAACTGTCTTTATAAAGTATCTTCTTATTAAACGTTCACATTGTAGAACACAGCTTCTTCTAGACATGATGCTGTCCAGTATCTACAGGAATCAGCTGCCGGTTTGAGGTTCAGGTTTTCCCTGGTGTCTGCGTGCGCAGTAAGTGGGTGGGCAATATGCTATTTTTTTCGTCTTAAAGGGCACCAATTATGCCCCTTTTTACAAGATGTAATATTGGTCTCTGGTGTCCCAAGAATGTATTTGTTAAGTTTCAGCTCAAAATACCCCACAGTTGATTTATTATAACCATTTGAAAATGTCATTTTGGGGCCTGCTTAAAAATGACCTGTTTCGGAGGTATATGGCTTTAAATGCAAATGAGCTGCATATCCCCGCCCTGCCTTTGGACGAGGGTGTAACTTGATGTGGCAGTCGGTACTGAGAGACTGAGAAACCGGAGAAACCGCAGTTGTCATTCAGCAGCCTACGTTTGAATCGGAATATATAAATACTACTAAAAGACTCCGGCAGAATAAACACAAATGAGAATGGACCAGTACGTCTCGGTATGGTTATTTGATACATTTATGTACTTATAGCGTTGTAATCGCGTCCCCTTTGAAATGATGGGCATACAACACACACACGCACACACAAACACTAATGCTAGCGCATTTTTTGTGAAATTACATACACATACTGTGATAAAGTTTGCTGCGTACGAGCGAAATTACAGTTGAGTTATGCAGGGACCTGTGGCGTCATGTTTACTTGTCATACCGCTGCTTCTGTGGCAAATGTGAGGAGATGGCTAACTTACAGAACAAGAATAATGCAGTTTTTAATACAATATCTTTAAATATATATAAACGTGTGGTTACACACTATACAAACAAGGTTTAAATTATAGCCTACATCCTACGACGACAACAACTTTAGGCGCATTTTTTGTTGAATTGGCTAACATTGACAAGACTATTTGCTCAAAAATCATAAAATACAATTACTGTTACTGGATGTGACGGCGGATCGCAAACAGTAGATTAAGATCCACAGTTGAGGATTAACTTTTAAACTACAACAACAGGATTAACCGACGAACATTTATGTTTCCAAGAGACATCAACTGTCGTTGAAGCAATGTAGGATGTGTTTACAGATCACCGAGGGAGGGGTCTTGGCCACAACCACGCTGTCAATCAAACCCCTTTCTCATTTTCTACGTCACTAATATCTGGATCTCAGAACAGCTCGTTCTGAGACAGTGCATATGATTTATTGAGATTGTAAAAAAAACACTGGGTGGATTTTTATCATTCTAGGGTGGTTTTGCTCACACACTGCCGACACACATTTATGTTCAAACACCATGTAAAAGTGAATTTAGCATAATAGGTGCCCTTTAACGTAATAACGAAACGGCTTGACTCATTTGAAAAACGATTCATTTCATTGACTCAGAGTCGACTCTTACTTTTCAAAGACAATTTCGGTAACACTTTACAATGAGGTTCATTTGTTAACATTAGTTAACTACATTAGTTAACATGTACAATATGTGAACAATACTTCTTCAGCATTTATTAATCTTAGTTAATATTAATTCCAACATTTACTAATACGTTATTAAATTCAAAGGTCGTATTAGTTAACATTAGTTAATGGACTGTGAACTAACATGAACGCACAATAAACAGCTGTATTTGTATTAAATAACATTAACAACGATTAATAAACACTGTAACTAATGCATTGCTCGATGTTAGTTTATGTTAGTTAATGCATTTACTAATGTTAACTAATGAACTTTATTGTAAAGTGTTACCACAATTTCTTTATAAACGGTTCACTTTCAGATTTAAAACTTTGCAGGATGTTTTAATTCTTTTAGAGCTATGTTACAAACAACATAATAGATTATTATCAAAGATCCATAATAGGGACACTTTAACAAATACAACCGGTAACACTTTACTTGAAGGGGAGTGCATAAGACTGACATGACACATTCATAACCATGATATTGACATGTCTTGAATATAATGTAGGGTTTATGACAAATGTCATTAAGTGTCTTTCGCTCAATAATGACATTTTGAATGCAAATATGACATTGTTTGAGATGTTTTTGTTATGACATCTTGACATAGACCATAACATCATAACCTGTCAGTGTCATGGGCCCTATTTTAACGATCTGAAATGCAAGTGTCAAAGCGCAAAGCGCAAGTAACTTTGTGGGTGGATCCCGGCGCTGTTGCTATTTTCCCGGCGGGATAAATGCCTCTTGCGCCTGGCGCAAATCTAAAAGGGGTTGGTCTGGAGTAGCTTCATTATTCATAGGTGTGGTTTGGGCGTAACGGAAATAAACCAATAATAGCGTCATATCACATTCCCTTTAAGAGCGTGATGAACGAGGTGCGCTTGTTCCATGGCGCAATTCTATTTTAATGGCGCATTTACCAGGCGTGCTTCAGCATCGGTTCACAGCCGAGGAGATTGATGTTCTCGTTAGGGCCCTAAAAGAAAGAGAAGGGACATTGGGGATGGGACAAACCCACCCAAGTTAACTTCGGTTAAACATGCATATAATAACTTGGGTAAATGTGTAAGTTTTATGCCTATTTTCCCATCATCATGGACACAACAATGATTTCCCTCATGTTTATATATTTTTTCTTATAATAATGTATCTATTGCAAAAAGTAAAATGCATCTGTGTAGATGAGAGAATCATCTACAGTGTATGCGCGTTGTTCACTCTCTGTATTATGGCCAAAAATGCACGCTTAAAATAGCATCAACGCGCAACGCGCCACAGACTTTAGACTAGGTTTTTTCTGGTCATTGGCGCAATTGTTTTCTGGAACTGCAAAATAGCACCAGGGATTGTTTGCCGCCAACACACGCCTCCTTTTTGCGCCAACCCGCCCAGGGAGTGCAAGTTCATTTCCTAGTTTACCGGCGTGCGTCTGTGGAGGAAAAAAACCCGCTTTGCGCGCGTGCAAAATAGGAATGATAAATGCGTCAGTGTATAAAGTCATTTGCGCTGGGTGCAAGATAGAGCCCTTTGTCATGACAACTTGACATAAAATTAAGTTGAACTGTCATGTGGTTGGCTTTGGCATTGGCTGTCATGAGGCATTATAACTGTGTCATGAATATTTTTCGTGACCTCAACTACAGTGATACAAATTGAATTTGTCATTAAAAAGTTATAATGGCTTCATGACAGACATTATCAAAACCAACCACCTGACACTTTAATATAATGTTAACCAATAAAGCTAGGTGGTTTCTTAAGTTTGATAATTAATCTGCTATGTCATGTTTATGACAGGTTGTGTTGTCTTAGTAATGTCAAGTTGTCATGACAAAGACACTGACAGGTTATGATGTATTGGTTTGTGAAGGTGTCATAACAAAGACATCTCAAACGATGTCATATTTGCATTAAAATGTCATAACTGAGCAAATGACACTTAATGACAGTTGTCAAAAACATGCATAAAACTTATATTCATAACGTGTCATGTCATGATTATGAAGGTTTCATGTTAGTCTTATGCACACCCCTTCAAGTAAGGTGTTACCATACAACCTTTGATTTTAATAATGTATTAGCAAATGTTGAAATTAATACTAAGATGCTGAAAAAGAATTGTTCATTCTTAGTTCATGTTCTCAACTAATGTAATTAACATGAAGTGTAACCATATTCTAAAAGCTGATACTTTTAGAATATCAAAAACAGTATCAATATCCAGCCTGTTTTATAACATTAGCTTCACTGTTTTGTCTCTCTTTATTTACAGTATGATATGAAGCTGTTTCAGCACTGATCCCAGTCTTATCCATAACATTCATGCATCATCTTATTTTGGTTTTGCATTCAAATCAAGTCCCAAAAATAATCAAATGAGATGAAGTAGCATTCATAAAGCATTTACTTTATAAACTGGATTATGGATTAACTTTAACACAAAGTTATTTGAAATACAAACTACTTTTCTTATAGAAACTTTCCAGCCACCATTACCATCAAATCAAACAACACATAATGATTTTGTGCCTAGACAGCAGCAATCAAGCCCTGGAACATGGTCCCCGTCCATCTTATGAGGTGTAATGTATATTTATCAGACACAAAGTAGACATGTTTAAGGAACGCTCTGCTAATAAACAGTCTGCCAGCATTAGCCTGTGATTATTTTGATGACAAAGTGCGACTCTATTAATCTAGACCACTAATTACAAGTCTCGCAGCTTAACAGAGCCCAACAAAGCTGCTCATTACAGGACGTCCCCGAAGGTAACAAATTATTTAAATTACATTTATTTAATTGGAAAATCATAAACAGTGGAGCGGGCAGGGACTTTGGCGGATAGGCTGCGGGTGTATGCCAGCTGGGCGATGGGAAAAGAGTGAGATGAGGGCTCAAGAGGGCAGAGGAAGACACTCCAGCTGCTGGCGTCAGGCCCAAACCCCACCAGGCACTGATTAACACCGTTCATTTGAGACCGCGGAAGGGTTTGAAATACTCACATAGAACTGGACAAAAGAACATTCATGCTCTGAGCACATCACTATGACAGAGCAAGCACATGATTTGAGATTTTAAGTCTGTAACGCAAATGTGAGTCATCAACGCCAACAAAAACAATGAAAAAGAACATCACCATGAGTATATTGGGGCTCTAATCTTAAGTATATGCAAAAGAAACAGTGATGATTGAAACAAATGGCACTTATGAGCATGATATGATTCGTGTCAACATGATTATGGTCAATATGACATGATTCACAAACCACTCAAACCAATGAATTATTGTCTTACTCACTGTGTTGCTCAATATTTAGGATCAGGCCACATCATAAAGGGATATTCCCCCCGAAAATGAAAATTCTGTCAACATATACTCACCATCAAGTTTTTGCAAACCTGTATGAGTTTTTTTTTTTTTTTTTCTTTTTTTTTTTTTCTACTGAACACAAAGGAAGATCACAGTTGTGGGACAACACTGTAATCCACAGTATTTTTTTTTTTTTTTGAAGAACAATCATTTTAAAATCGTTTTAAAAATCGTTCAAAATATCTTCCTTTGTGTTTAGTAGTAGAAATAAGCTCATACAGGTTTGCAACAACTTGAGGGTGAGTAAATGATAACAGAATTTTCATTTTTGGGAGGAGTATCTCTTTACGGCAAGACATTATAGGTAAAATCGTTGCTTTTTCTCACTGAGCCAGAAATATCCAGTTCGGCAGCATTAACATGCACCAAACTTTTCAGTTTTATTCCTATCTGTATTCTGAAGATATTTACAGATGGGTTTGTTAATATATAATTTGCCCGGAATATACACCTGTATTCATAAAAAATACTTGATTTAAGTCTGGCATGCCAGGCTAGACGGCACCTTGAGTTTACAGAAAGTTCCACAAATCTCAACAGAACGGGAATGCTACTATTCAGAAAGTTGTTAGCATTCTCTTCTCTATTTAAAGGGATACTCCATTTTTTTTGGAAATAGGCTCATTTTACCACTCCCCCAGAGTTAAACAGTTGGGTTTTACCGGCTCCGAATCAATTCAGCCGATTTTCAGATATTTAGAAGAATATCAGTGTACATACAGTTTCTGGTCTCATTGAATTCCATAGTATATTTTTTCCTACTATGGAAGTCAATGAGACCAGAAATGGTCTGGGTTACTGATATTCTTCTAAATATCAGAAAATCGGCTGAATTGATTCAAAAACGGTAAAACTTAACTTTTCACCCATATTCCAATGTACTCTTAAGTCATTTAATAACTTTTTGTGGAGAACAGATTGAAAAGTACATACTTTTTCACAAAAAACCTTGACAATTTAGGTTTGCTTATGAGATAATTAGTCCAGTTCAAATCAACGGTCAACATGATTGAAAGATTGGTTTTGTAAACTGGATAAACTGATTATTGACACAAAAGTGTCAATATTGATTCATACATTTTCAGTAAATCAATTGTTCAAAAAAAAACAGTCTGAGAGGTTTGAGAACTAGATTAAATTAAAGTATGACCTTTCCAATGTGTTCACATAATGCGTGAAGTCGTTGATGGCACAGTGTGAGACGAGCATTTGTGGTTAATTTATCTATTTATATTTTTTAATCGAAAAATATCTCGCTAGATAAGACCTTATTCCTCGGCTGAGATTGTGTAGAGCTCTTTGAATCTGCATTGAAAGCATTTGGACCTTCAACCAACATTGGTCCACGTTGAAGTTCACTTTAAGGAGAAAAGTCCAATAACGTTTTCCTCAAAACCCTTAATTCATCTTCGACTAAAGAAAGAAAGACATTAACATCTTGAGTGACAAGGAAGTGAGAAAAGGATAATGCATTTGAATTCTGAAGTTAAATTTTCCTTTAACAATTTCAACTCGCTGATTCGTGTTGACTCCAGTGGGCAGAAAACTTCTGCAGAGCAAATAGTCCGCAGATCAAACAGAGAGGAGAACAAGTATAAAGAATTTTGAAAGTGGTTGCAACCTTACCTTTACTTGACCCACAAAAGCATTTGCCTCTTCCTCTTGAACTGTGAGATTACGGGGCAGCAGAGGATCAAACACAGGGTCATTATCATTGACGTCTGTCACCACTATTTTCACCGTAGCAGTCGAGGTCTGAAAACAAGAGCCTTCAGGTTACTTCAATCGTTACATGGACGCCTCTTAATAAAAAACTCCCACAGTTTCAGTCAGTAATCTAATACATAAACAAATTTGAAATTCAAAACTTGTGTGCCTTTGAGTGATTTTTTTCTCCTTTTTTTACTGTCTGGTAAGAGACAGTGTTGGCTTTCATACACAATAATCCAATTCCCCTGATTAATTTGCAAAGAACTTGTAAAATTGCTAACATATTTGCATTCATCATCAAGCTATGAATGGGGTCTAATGAAAAATATCCACAGCTGTTGAGCAGATTAGTGTTTCAGAGTATAGATCGCCTCAACAAATTGATGGATGCAACCAAATTAACAAGCTGGCAGGGAGAATTCAGTCTACTCAGTAACAATTCACTGTCTACATTTCCGATACTTCACAAAGTGTCTCATTTTTTTTTAGATGAATAATGGAAATATAACACTGAAACATTCATCCATGCACAGAAAACATATACTTAACATGTATCTACTGTTACTTATTACATTTGCATAATGCCATAATCCCAAATATCCTAAAATAGTCTCATTTTTTTATTTCTCATTCATTCTATAGATAATTACTTGCTTCTTTCTTTTGATTTTGGGGAGAAATAAAACCCCATAAATTATGTTATTGACAGAAATAATTGGTCCAATTGTCCAGTAACTCATGTTGGCATTTATAACCGGCTGCAAGCTGTCCTAATGGTTATGAAAGCAAAATTTGGAATGTGTTTTCTTAGTTCTCAGTCAAAAAGTAGCAATAAATACATCAATTGAGGATTTTGACTTTACATATGTTATTTGCAGTAGACTGTCAATCGTATTATGTGTGTAAGCTGTATTTTCTGAGTATGCCGTTTCGTTTTTTTGGTGGTCATGTTATGTAGTGTCTCTTCAGCAGGCTAGGTTGGAAGCAGCAGTCAATTCAAATAAGAACTTCATAGTCTACAGGTTGTTTCTGAGAACATTTCATACAAATGATTGCTTTTCCTCCTACTCAGTCTTCTAGACGCTACTACACGAATTAAAATTGCGCAATAAATCAAAAAAAAAAAAAAAAAAAACTTCTACAAACAATTTGTTGTGTGAACCAACGATTGAGCAAATGAATAAACAAACAAAAATACATAAATGAGCAAGTGAGCGCCAGCCTTTTAGACCAGGTTGCACAAACAAACAAACAAAATGAATTAAAGGGTTAGTTCACCCAAAAATGAAAATTCGGTCAGTATTTACTCACCTTCATGTTGCTCCAACCTCGTAAGACCTTCGTTCATCTTCAGAACACAAATTAAGATATTTTTTGATGAAATTTGAGAGCTGGATCACTCCTAGGCTTCTTGAGGAATTGAAACTTGCTGGCCTCGAAAAGTTATTAAAGACATTGTTAAAATAGTCCAAGTGACTACAATGGCTCAACCTTAACTTTATCAAATGACGAGAACACTTTTTGTGCGCAAAAAAAACCAAAACAAACAAACAAACAACAACAAAAATAACGACTTTATTTCAACTTCTCAACTTCTATTTCATTTACTTCTCTCTCTGCCTCGAGTCAGGTTACTAGTTTAATAGTGTAAACTTCTGTTATTGTACGTCACACAAATCACACACATGACCAGCGTCGGCCAATAGTGAGCCTACGTGTGACGTAGCTCTACGCTATCACTATACGTTAACTGACTAGAGGCCCATAGAGAAGGAAGTGAATAATTGAGATAAAGTCGTTATTTTTGTTTGTTTGTTTTCTCGCACAAAATGTATTCTCATCACTTGATAAAGTTAAGATTGAGCCACTGTAGTCAATTGGACTATTTTAACGATGTCTTTAATAACTTTTCGAGGCGTAACGTTTCAATTCCTCAAGAAGCCTATGGACTAGTATGCAAGAGTGATCCAGCACTCAGATTTCGTCAAAAAATATCTTAATTTGTGTTTCAAAGATGAACGAAGTTCTTACGGGGTTGGAACAACATGAGGGTGAGTAAATACTGACAGAATTTTTGGGTGAACTAACCCTTTAACAAGCGAGTCAGACAAACAGATCAGCAGTGTCTCCTAATGATCAGTGTCATTAATGAAAAGTGTATTTCTGATATATGTCTTAAAATTGAATGACAGTTGCTTTGATATGTTAGTATATAATGCAAAAACAGATTCATAATAGCATCTTATAAATGGCTAAATACTATTTAGGGACTCTGTGTGTGTCAAGCAGCCTGACATACTCCATCACTAGAACTAAATCATTCAAACATTTACAAGGAAATAAGTCGAAAACCTAGCAGACTGAAAACCATGTTCCCCTGACAACATTGTTTAGTCTCTTCTCGGATCATTCTGCATCCATTCATGTCAAGTCGGAGTCAATTTCGCTACTTTCCCTGAAACATAAAAACAATGGAGTGAAATCCCAGAGGGGCGAGCGAGGAAACCAATATTCCAATAATTAGCAGATTTGTTTACTCTTCCTCCCCTGCTGCTTGGACTTATATGTTAAAGGTTTAAATGCTGGAGTATTTGGCAGATAGGTCCTGTAAATCTTTCATGTGCTGGCAATAAAGCCTGCTGAGTGTGCACTACGCTGTGGAGGCAACATAAGGTTAACTGATCTGGAGTTGAGGCAAAATGCACACAATGTGCTTTCATTTGTCAACAAACGGGTTCATTAGGAACTGGGTGGATGGATGGATGGATGGATGGGTAGGTGGGTGGGTGGGTGGATGGATGGGTGGGTGGGTGGGTGGGTGGGTGGGTGGATGGATGGATGGATGGATGGATGGATGGATGGATGGATGGATGGATGGATGGATGGATGGATGGATGGATGGATGGATATGGATATATGGATGGATGGATGGATTGGTGGCTGGCTGGCTGGCTGGCTGGATGGATGGATGGATGGATGGATGGATTGGTGGATGGATTGGTGGATGGATGGATGGATTGGTGGATGGATGGATGGATGGATGGATGGATGGATGGATGGATGGATGGATGGATGGATGGATGGATGGATGGATGGATGGATATGTATATATTGATGGATGGATGGATTGGTGGCTGGCTGGATGCATGGATGGATGGATGGATGGATGGATGGATGGATGGATGGATGGATGGATGGATGGATGGATGGATGGATGGATGGATGGATGGATGGGTCGGTGGATGGGTGGGTGGGTGGATTGGGTGGATGGATGGATGGATGGATATGGATATATGGATTGGTGGGTGGATGGATGGATGGATGGATGGATGGATATGGATGGGTGGATGGATGGATGGATGGATTGGTGGGTGGATGGATATGGATGGATGGATGGATGGATGGATGGATGGATGGATGGATGGATTGGTGGGTGGATGGATATGGATGGATGGATGGATGGATGGATTGGTGGGTGAATGGATGGATGGATGGATGGATGGATGGATGGATGGATGGATGGATGGATGGATGGATGGATGGATGGATGGATGGATGGATGGATGAATGGATGGATGGATTGGTGGGTGGGTGGATGGATGGGTCGGTGGATGGATGGATGGATAGACGGACGGATGGATGTATGGACGGATGGATGGATGAATGGTGAACACAAGACAGACATCAGGCTGCATCTGTTCCTCTAGTCTAACCGCAGTTTGAGGAAGAAACAGTCTCTCTTGTGGACTTTGTTTCTGTGAATCTGTCTGGCTCAATTCTTTCATATTCCCAGAGCAAAACAAAGAGCAGCCCGAGTGACCTCAGAAGGCACAGAGGTCAAACGCTGAGTGTAGCCAAGGGCCCATAGAAAGGGACCCATTTCCCCAACTCTCCTCTTCAGAAAAAAAAAAAAAAAAACTATTTATTAAATTGGCTAATGACCAGGTGGTTTCACAAAGGTCACTGAATTTTAAAAACCTCCCAAATCGCACCTGCTCCCCCAGCCTTATGTCTCAACTTCACCCTTGGCTCTTATCTGCAAGCGAAGCAGAAAGGTCAAGGAGGGAGACTCATGGGTAAATGGGAAAATGGGAATGAAACCTGCTGCACTGTTTTCTCATCTTACTTTCATGAGCTTAGCACACAGTGATGTCTTTTTCAACAGGCCAGGGAAGAGGAGCGATCAAGTCTAGGAGAATTCTGCCAATTAAGAAGTGCTTTGAATTATTCTAGGGGTTATTAAAGTATCAGAATCACATTCATTTGTTTGTAAAGGCTACGCTGACGTGACTGCGAAGGCAAAGACGTGCGACTCTGGTGTAACATAATTCCACCATCTGACAAATACCTTGACAGTTTTGGATATATATGGACACCATTGTCCTTAGCCGGATCTTTATGCACTTTCTCCCTGAGTGAGGCAAGTGATTATCCTTGAGTTTGGAGGTGAACACATCACATGTCCTTGAAGTGGGTTGTAAATCCAGGCATCTCTTTTATTGATGAATACTAAGTGAGATTTTCTCTGTTGGTTCATCCAGTACGGAATATAGGCTCAGTGAGAGATTGGAGTGAAAGAAGGTGCTACATAATTAAAAGACCCGTTCGGCTCATTTATCTCCATCATTACGGCATAATCACTCCATTGTAAGACGCACCTCATTTTCTTCTATTTAGATCAATCTCTTTGAGCCCTTTGTGAGAGTGGAGTGCACAGGAGAGTAACTGGCGACCGCTAGGAAACTCACCCCATGAAAGGAAATCAAATACTTTTACAAAAGAACAAACAAACGAATTAACAAATGAACGAACAAACAGCAGTCAGCGAGTGTTCATTTGTTTGATTGATTCACATTACTGACTGATTTGTTGCATAAATGAATCAACGGTAGACTTCTCTTTACTTTGATCCTGATTCAAAATGTTTTCGTTTTTCTTAATTGCATTTATATAGGCATAAAAACGAAACATGTTTGCATGAAATGAGCGAATAAACAAACCTCAATCAGTTTAATTGATTGAGCGACTGGTTGACTGAATAAATGAAACAATGGAAGGCTTCTCTTCCTATATCTTATAAACTTAATACCACATTTAAATTTCCACCATTGTGAATATATAGTACTATGCAATTGAAAATTATCGACTTAAACTGGACTGACTAAATGACTCATTGACTGAAACAATCACTTTTAATTAACGCTTCTTCAATGTTACATTTTGACTTTCTATTTCGTGCTACAACAGGTAAACATGTCAGCTGTGTTGACGCTAGGGCTGGGTGAACAATATCGACTTCTCGATTTAAATCAATACGGATATGGGTTCTTAAATCCCAAGATTGACCTTTTAATCTAATGCTGTTTTCTGTTGATATGTGAACAAAACATCCCAAACCATTTTTTGAAACATGACCCCCATCCTGCAAACGTCATAGGCTGTGCTTTCGAAGTTAGTGATGTTTTCATTATGTTATGTGTTTAAATAAATCTGTCATGAAAAAAAGTTTCTACAGCCACTGTTTACATGTTTATATTTCAACTGCAAGTAGAAAAATAATTATATTATTGAAAAGTAATATAAAAACAGTCTTATGTCCAATTTAAATGTCTGTACAAACATGTTTTCATTTAAGCATGGATTATTAAACAAATTTGATTGATAATTAAACATTATTTTGTTTTTAAATTTGATTCTATGCTGATTTCATCTAACTTAATGTTTAATTTTAATTTAATTGAATGTTTTTTCAAATTTTACAGATTTATTTAGCAAATGAGAATCAATTTGAGACAAAGGTCTTGTAACTGATTTTTGGTTTTGTTTAAGGTAAAAAAAGCAAAATATTTTCAATAATGGAAGAATATATAAAAGTATAAAAATATGGTAACTGGGCTAAAAGCGGCACAATGATTTGGTACGAAAGGCACAATAATTAATTAATAATTAAAAAAAATAATAATTCCATTTGTTGACATCACATGGTTATATTCAGATGTTAAATATCATCAAATTAGATGTCCACTTAGAGATAATCCTCATGATTACACTCTAAGAAAAAAAAGGTACAAAAGCGGTCACTGGGGCTGTACCTTTTCAAAAGGTAAACTTTTATCCATTTTAGGTGCTGATATGTACATTTAGGTGCTGATATCTAGATTTAGGTGCTAATATGCACATTTTAAGTGTTAATATGTACATTTTAGGTACTAATATGTACATTTTAAGTGTTAATATGTACATTTTAGGTGCTAATATGGCCATTTCAGGAGCTAATATGTCCATTTTAGGTCATAATATGGTTATTTTAGGTGGTAAAATGTACATTTTAGGTGCTAATATGTACATTTTAGGTGATAATATGTCCATTTTAGGTGCTGGTATGTCCATTTCAGGAGCTAACATGTCCATTTTAGGTCATAATATGGACATTTTAGATGGTAATATGTACATTTTAGGTGCTAATATGTCCATTTCATGAGCTAATATGTCCATTTCATGTGCTAATAAGTACATTTTAGGTGCTAATATGTACCACAAAGGTACCAATATGCAGCCTTTGGGTACAAAAGTGTACCTTTTGAACAGATACAGCCCCAGTGACAGCTTTTGTACCTTTTTTTCTGAGAGTGTATAATGCAACCATCACATTTAAAAAATATAATATTAATCATATCAAATAACAAAATATCATATTTATTTGTTATTATTTTAAAGCTTTGTAAAATTATTATGGGATTTATGGGATCTGATTCAATGCTTTAAGAATATTTTTCAAAATGTTTTTGTTTCTGTATTTTTAAAATGACTATTATATTTATATACAGTATACAGTAAAAAAAATGAATTGGCCAATATATCGGTGCCTCCCTAATTTATATACAACTATGTAATAACATTCATGCAGCCTATAATTCTGTGCAGATTCGTGGTACTAAAGATGACTACAAATTTATGAAATTTTCTAACTCGTGTGTCTGCACTTCTTTGCTTCAGCATGATTGATCTTGCTAGACTCGGCTTGACATGTTGTTCTCTGTCTACGTGTGATGTCTGTTTAAGCAGAAGCTTAAGCTTGCGATCTTTTGAACTGCATCTACACCCGCGTTTCGTCTTCAGTGAGGTGTGATTGATTGACAGACTTCAGCCTTACCCCATCTGGTTTTCCATCGGAGGCTGTGATAGTAAGCGTGTAGTGATCCACGATCTCTCTGTCCAGCGTCTTGGCCAGCAACAAAAGCCCAGACCTGAAATCAAAGATTGTGTCGTAAACCTGAGGACAAGTGGAGCAAGGTTAAAAGTGTTAAAATTCACACCATGTGCTGAGAAAACAAAACTGGAAAATGTCATACGCAGAACAGGCCGCAGCCAAAATCCAGACAAAGTGAATCATTTTCAGCAGAAATTAGTTCATCAATATAGGCTGGATGGAATTATGTGCTGCTGAATGACATGGCCAGCAAATATGTTCATTCTTTGCAAGACTCGCGCCACTGAAAAAGGCTGAGGATATTTTACGCGTGCCTGGGGACGATTAGGACTGAATTAATTGTCTGTCGACAGCAGCCATGAGTGAAACATTGTGCCCCATTCAAATGAGGTCTAGAACGCAGTGCGTTTGTTCACACATTTACCTTTGTTTACACGGCAATGCGAGTTTTATTGAGAACTCGTAAAGCATGGAGTGAGCCATTCAACTAACTGTGGATCATGAAAGTTGGGGGATTGTTTGGTGGCCGGGTTACTTTGATTATTCTACGAATACCAATACAATCAATAAATAAATACACACTTTATGGTAGGCGTTAAGGCATTTATGGCACTATTAAAGGTTATTATTGCATTGAATTAAATTAAAGGTTTGGGAAGTGATCATAATTTTTAATTGCATTTTATTTTCATTGCCATTTCAAGCAATAAAAATTGTCTTGTGGTGTGACTATCCTCATCATGAACTAATATATATATATATATATATATATATATATATATATATATATATATATATATATATATATATATATATATATATATATATATTTCTCTCCAAATGAAAAATTCACTGATAGTTTTTTTTTTTTTGCACAGATACCAATTCTAACAAATCATTATTGTCCAAATCTCATACAAATATTTGTCACTTGCTCTCTAATCAGAAGTTTCGTCATTAAAATAGATAGTGTTTTGATCATGTTTTCATTTAGAAAAGTTCAAAAACACATGTATTAAGTTATACCTGCTGGATATCATCAAATAATGTTTAATGAACGTGAATCTGATCCATTTAACTTCCAACTGGACAATAAAATTACATAAATACAATGGAACAAATATACATTTGAAATATACAGTGCTTTTAGGTAGATATATTTATTCTTCACTGCACAAATTAAATGCATACCTGTATACGTCCTCAATACAGTTAAAAAAGTTATTAAGTTAACAGCCCTTTTTGTATTTTTTTTTATATCTATAGAGTTATTCAAAATAAGACCTAATTTAGTACTTAATACATCACACTTTTATGCAATCGATTGTGTTGTTATTCAAGCTTAAAGCATTGTATTATTTTTTATTCATTTGATAAATAAGTGCTGCCTTGTTTGATATTAAGAGTACACACACACACACACACACACATAAATCTTAAATAAAATATTACAGGCCTAATTTGTGAGAAAAATATTGCTAATATTTCAGAACACTTAATGCCTTCTTAATTAGATTTTGAATGTTTAATGAATGAGATGCATTGCTGAAATACCATGTGTAAACTAACTAACCAAAATTATTTAGTGAATTTGTCCTTTCATGTTTTGAAGCAGTCAATCATTCTGTCTTGACACAAACCATCCCCTAAAACCCACAGAGGATCTGTAAACAGGGTGGACACAACCGCACACGGTCATGCATTCTCCAAATGAAATAAGCAAATTCAAAGCGGCATCTTTAAGTCTCCAGAGGATCTCATGTATATTCATAGCACATTCACTGCGAAGCAAAGTCTGCACGTCTAAAAAAGCTTGCATGCATGGTGCACGTATGCTTTCAGACGTGCAGACGATGCCCTAATGAACAGCATCAATTGAAATGATAAACAGAAATCACAGAGCTCATTACTTATAGACTGCAACCGCAAAGATAAACCCATGGAAATGCATTTATATCTGTATGATAATTAGTATATATTGTCACAAATCTTGGAATTTGTTGTGATTTGTCATGATGTCGCCACAGACTAAAGATGCCTTGAATCAAATTTTCGGTCCCACTTTATATTAAGTGGCTTTATATTTAAATGTACTTACATTGAAATTAATAATTTGATACAATGGACTTATTGTGTACATACATGTTTTTACATTGTACTTAAAAATACCAACATGTAATTACAGCTATAGTTACTTTATGTAATTACATTTGTAATTACACAGTTGACCCTCCCCTCACAAACCTACCCATACCACCACACCTGTCCCTAACCTTACCCGTATCACACCTCAATAGCAGCAAAAGTGTTTTACAATACAACAAGAACACCATAATACATTGTACTTATTGTTCAATGTAAGTACATAGTACGTAAAGCCACTTGATATAAAGTGGGACCCCTCAATCGAAATTAAAGTTAAAAAGACTTGTTTTGAAGTTACTTTTGCAAGTCTCTTACATCAGGCAGAATACATTTGAATAAATGCACATAAATGCAGGATTTCCCACAGTCACACATCAATAATGACAGAAACTTGTCACATTGAAATAAAATAAATATGACATGCCGAACACATTTAGACTATGCAGAAAATATCTGCTAAACTGCTATTCCTGGCTCTGTGTAGCACCTACAACTCTCCATATCCTTTGGTGGGATCCCATCATTTTCATTTTTAACAATGTCTATGATCATTTCAGTCGTCTTGTAACAGTTTGAACGTAATATTTCAGTCCAGATAGTTTTATGAATGCCGCAATGCAATTTAGTTTTGATTTATATGCTTTGGTGATCACGTTTGTGCGGAGTCCCAAACAAGAATAAATAGTGGCTAAACAAGGCTAAATCGTGCGCTGTTTACTAACTCATTCCCTCAATTTACTAAATTGTGCAGATGATTTACTATTTCATTCCCTCGATTTATATTATACCCTTATTTTATTTTTTATTTTCTTTCATGTGCTGGCTTCCGTACATTTTCTTACTTGTAAACAGCTTATCCACTTATTTTTCTTTACACAGATCTTCTTTGCTTGTTTTTGGATCTGGAGATTCCGTACAATTTAAGTATATTTGTTATAGCGCCACCTACTGTAAAACAGTGAAAACATGGATTGCAGGGGAAGCGTTGTTTCTTAAATTACACAAAATCTCTTCAATGGTAGGGAAAGAGTTAAAGGGTAAGTGATAAAATTATAGCCTGGATGCCAGCCCGAACTCCGCCCACAACATTTTTTGGACGGGAAGTTCGGTCTGGACTCGATCTATTGAGGAGAAATTATGATCGGTTCAGAAATCATCGGGCCAATCAAATTGCCAGGGCGGGCTTTATACGATGATTGACAGGTGGTCTTCAGTAACGTAATCCTCACGTCGTCAAAGATGAGTGCAGCTGGAGAATTGAGATGTATAGATTCCGCTGTCGCGTCTTTTGTAAAATAAATCGACAGCACATTAATTTTAATAAACAAACAGAGAACTGCAATCAAGGCATTTGTCGATCGGAAATATATTTTTGGCGTCCTTCCTACATGATTCGGGGAAAAGTGTAACTTATCAGCTGGCTCTGACGGTCGTTAAGAAGATGGGAAGTAATGAAAAGCCTGTGGTCGTTGTGGTTTCTCCTTTGGTGGCACTCATGGAGAAGTAAGTAAAAGAAGTAACACTCGTTATTTAACTTCTAAAATAAATAAAGTAGGCTACGTTCTGTATTTGAAAACTGCGCTATGCAAAGGAGTTGACTTATGCGTTGCTCTGATTGGTTGGTAGGTCTACCGACTATCCAATTGAGTGCAGAGGTTTTTTTTTTTTTTTTGTCCTGGTTCGGTTACGATACGCCTCATAATCAAAGCTCAATTGAGTGGTTTCAGACTCATATTCTTTCTTGAATATGAGTATGACGAAGTGAGGCTAATAAAATTAAAGTGTAAGTGATAAAATTACAATAAAAAAGGTGTCAAAAACAATTATAAAATTAGAAGTGAATTATTATTATTATTTTACTTTCTATACATGTGATATGACCCTTTTAAGTTACAAAGACGGCCCCAATGAAACAACATCCTTAACCTCAAAGACACAAAGCTTGAAGATGTAATCTATCATGCTTTATGTACAAGTCAGACATATCTGGTTTCCAAAATAAAGTAGGTGAGCCTATGCTAAATTGAGAATATTTAAAATCCATTTAAAACTCTTGACAATCTATCACAGTCGTTTTGAACTTTCCTGAATAATTCCACTTTTAAATTGCCATTTCGCTTACTTTCTGAAAGGATAACCCCACACTTCCAACCGCATGAATGTGCTTTTTAAACGTATACTTTATATTATCATATTCACCCTCCAGCCAGACTTTTCTAGGCTCCACAGTTACACAAACCTCTCTAACAGACAGCTCTATCGTAAACTCAGCGGGGAGCAGAGGCATCGAGGGAAGGAGGAGAGGAAGGGAAGGGGATGGAACCGTGAGAGATAAGCACAGGTAGTTCAAGAAATAAAGCCACGTTAGTTCTGTTCTTCGACTGCTGCATATTGAAAGAACAGTAACAGTTCATTAGAAGTGTATGGTTGTGAAACAGTATGCTTAAATAACTGGAGAACAGGATCAGAAAGTTTGCTCAGGGCTATGATTGAAATACCCTTTGGTACCCTCCACACTACGGACTATAACATGCTTTACTAAATGCATCACTAAAGAAAGGGAGTGTGAGATATCAGCCACTATCCTCACCTAATGTTGTTTACTCGTTTTACTGAGTGCTAAATCAAATAAAACGCATTTGAGGATTTGCTCTAAAAACATTTAAGGACTATTGGTCCTTCACTGCAAGCAAAAGCTGAAATGTCTTAAGCTGCTATTTGAAATAGAGGGTTTAATATTTTCATCGGTTCTTATTAATTATGCATCATGTTTGTGTCAGAATGTAATCTGAATCCAATACATACTAGGAGGAGGCTAACCAAGAGACAAATATTTTAAAGATAATACGCTTTTGTTTCTCTGTATTTTTCTGTGTGAGTGCAAAGCAAAATAAAGACAGTGCCTGTATCAGAATTAAGACATCATTTTATGCTCATTCGAAGCCAGAAAGCATAGATTTTGGCAGAACAGCCTTTTCCCAGCCTTTAATGCCAGCTTACGTTTGGGAGACTTCAAAGATGTTGTTTGGATCTCCACTCAGGATGGTATATGTAATGGGATCTCTTTCACGGTCGGTTGCCTGCAAATGACAGAAAGTGCTTTTGTGTTAATTCAATTACGCTCGGAAAGACTCAACATCCATACTTCGTCATCACAAAACCTCTGACAGCAAAATATAAAACATATACTCTATTTGCGCAATGGCACACAGTTAGATGCTAAATACAGTATTTAGTTTGTTTTGCTGTCAGATATATAGACTTTTTTTTCCAACAAAGGTTTGGGTGAAAATGTACATGGATATATTTATATAAATGGTGAAAAGTTAGAAATAATTCAGATTTTTTGTTTCATGTTTTATAAGTATGCTCACAAAGGCTGCAATTATTTGATGAAAATCAATCCTTAAAAAAACAATATGCTGATCTGCAGCTCAAGAAACATTTATTATAAATATCAAAGTTTTTTTTTTTTTTAATAAATAAATGTAAAAAAATATATATATTTTCTGCAAGGACAAAATATGTGTCAGTAAAGACATTTATGATGTTACTAATGATTTATATTCAAAATAAATGCTGTTATTTTGAACTTTCCATTTGTCAAAGAATCATGAACTAAAAATGTATCACAAAAATAAATCACAAAAAACAAAACAAAAAAACAAATCAACATTGATAATCAGATGAAATATTACTAATAATTGAGAACCAATAATTACAAGCAGCGATGAAAAGGGCCCTCGCACCCGTGCCGCCGCCACCCGGTGGTTTTAGGAAGACAGAGCATGATGGGCAGTATGTAGTGATAATAAATATAGGAGGATTATGTCAAAGGATTTATATTTGCACACTTCCTGCTACCAGCAGGTGGCGCTATTTCTGTAACCAAATTTGAGCATGGTCATGTGTTCAGGACAGGACTCTTATCAAACATGTAAAGTTTGGGGGCAGATCGAACATTGTATGCCTAAGTTATTGTGGTAGCCTAACAACATCGGAACTGCAAGCAATATTGAACTATATGACATGAATACACAAATCACCAAAAGGCTGCAATTAGGTGTACATTTGTCAGGCCGCCAAGGGCACACCCTTCGACGAAAACTCAAGATCTTCGCAATTTAACGTCGCAAAGGCCTTAAGATTACACTCACCAAATTTGAAGAGGATCAGATCAAAACTGTAGGAGGAGTTCGTTAAAGTACAACATCAGGAAATTACGAAAAATGCACAAAATCTAGGAGGAAGTTCAAAATAGCTGACTCCCTCTTTTGTTTAGGGCTATGCTCCAAGAGACTTTTTTGTAGGTATTGGGTTATTACATGTATGTACGAAATTTCATAGAGAATAATTTAAAAAAAAAAATGCCCCACCCAATTTTGAAAACCATATCACACGTAAATTTTCACCACTTCTGGTGTGCACAGTTTCATGAGTTTTCGAGCATGTTAAGGCCCTCTAAAAAGTGATTATTTTAAAAGAAGAAGAAGAAAAAGAAAAAGAAGAAAATTCAGCTTTTCAACATTTACATTATCTATATTCAAATATAAAACAGTTTAAATTGTAATAATATTTCACAATTTTACTGTTTTGGTTGTATATGTGATCAATTTAATGTAGCCTTGGTGAGCCAAATATACAAAAACATCTAAAAGTATTACAACCTTTTGACAGATAGTGTAAATCTGAGATAATGTTTTTATCTTTAATTTTTATTTTAACACATTTTTGTTTAAACAACATCCTAACGAGAGAAGCTTTAAGTGATATCTTTAAAATGACCCATGAATGAAAATTATGTTGTCATTTACTCACCCTCAAGTTGTTCCAAACATGTTCTGTTGCCCACAAAAGGAGACATTATGAAAAAAAAAATACTATGGAGGTCAATGGGCACCATCAAATGTTTGGTTACCAACATTGTTTAAACTATCTTATTTTGTGTTCAGCAAAAGAAAGAAACTCATACAGGTTTGGTACAACAATTGGTGAGTAAATGATGACAGTGTTTTCATTTTGTGGGTGAACGATCCCTTCAATCACTAGTGGAACTGATGGGGAAGTCACCTGTATGTTGAGTAGTGTGGCTCCAGTCCTCATGGCCTCATTGATCTCCAGGCTGTATATGAGCTGAGGGAAACGGGGAGGGCTCTGGTTGTTGGGGGGCAGCACTTCGATATACACTGTAGTGATGGAACTTCTGAAGAATCAAAAGGAAAAGAGTTTATATTCCTTTATTAGACAAACATATTAATTGACTCACATGATTAGGGTTACAGACTATGCCATACCAGCCACAAAAAAATCAGGAATGGAGGTTCAGCATATAATTTCCTAGAAATATAATGGCTTTGTTCCAAAATATAGTGATCTAATGAAATAGGCACCATTGTAAGGCACCACAGACACTCCTGTTGAGAAAAATAGAGATTCTATAATTATGCTGCCTTCTAAGATACCATCTTTTGGGTCGAATATAAGGCAACACATTTCCCTACAAGGGATGAAAGTGTGAATGAAAAGTATAAAATAGCTGACCATAGTCAGTCACTAATGTGCCACTTGAGGCCTCCGTTATAGTTACTCCCCTAAACCTCACTCCCATCCGGGTCACGGCACCAATTTTACCCCTCCAGTTCTAGCATTGTTCCGAGTGGGATTTGAACTGGTGTTTCTGACATTTGAGGTATCCTAGCACTAACAAGGATGCCGAAGACTGTAATATCAGTTGCCTGTGCACCTCTTGAGGTCAGGGGAGTGAGGCTTACCCACTCTTACAATCTGGTCTCTCTTACAAATACATGTATTTGTATACAAGTTTTCTATCTAATCTGTATGAATGCATCACAGAAATGTTTTTCGAAAAACCATTCTCCCTTGACTTCCATTGTAAGTACATTATTGTAAACATGGGTTTCAGTTTTACGAACTGAAAAACGATTCAAACATACTTTCTGCAGTAATGAAGAGATGTAATCAGATGCTTTTGATAGAGCAAATGCATTCCCTGTATGTGCTCTGATATGGATTTTCTGTCTTTTGACAAAATAAATCACCAAGCTTCCTTCCAGATCTGAACACTTTTAAGTCTAGCGAACAATAGCAGTCCAATTGCTTAGGTTGTTTTCTGGATGTTTAGTGAAAACCCAACCATGTATTGTCACTATTTTATAACACATTGTATCAAGGCACTCAGCAAACATGTGTGGAGCTGTGGTTGAAGCAAATTGGATTGGGGATAATTCTGTTTGGAAACTTTCCAATATGGTGGATTTGATGCCAGGGAGCTCATAAAATTTTAAAATGGGAAGAAAAGAGATGGAAATAACTCTGTGGTTCTCACAAGCGCAAACGCCATCTGTCCAACACATAATAGCGTACCTGCTGCTTTTAACCACAAACCTCTCAAAACTCAAGTCTAAATTTAAATAATAAGTTTAATGTTTTTGACTCGTCCATCTGTTAGGATTACACAGTTGTTACATAAGTTTTTACATAAAAAAGTAATGTGATGTATATTTGTCAGTCATACATAAATGGGTATTTGTTAACAACTGTTCATTGTTAGTTTCTGTTAGCTCAGGTCCAATAAAAAAATATTAACAGATACAACTTTTAAATTGTAAAAATCTGTTAGTAAATGTTAAAATTAGGATTATTAAATGCTTTCATTTAATTTCACTTCGTCATTTGGTTTCACTTCATTTTGATGGTTCCTTTAACACATTCTGTTGACTATAAGTAGCCTTGCACCTACATGTCTACTACTAATTGAAGTGTTATTAGTAGACTGGGTTATGGTTAGAAAAAGTTGACATGTAGTTGCAAAGTTACTTATAGTCAGTAGAATTACCTGTCCATCAAAATAAAGTGTTAGCAGATATTAAGCAGTCTACTAATACTCTAATGAGACTAAGCTGACATGTAGTTGCAAAGCTACTTATAGTCAACAGAATGTTCAAAAGGTACCATCAAAATAAAGTGTTGTCAATTCAAATACATAAATCTTCATTTTAGGCCTCGATAAAGTGTACCTCGTTAAGTGGAAACACAGTTCTACTCTGTGGAGAAGAACTTCAAGTTTAGGATCTGTTGATTTGTTGTGTATATTAGAGGCTCTTAAACTAGTTCCCGAACGGCAAAGTGAAACAATGCATTTCCTGAACTTCGCTTGCACTCGTTCTCTTTCTGCTTCGTTCCGCTATATCGATCCAACGGTCAGCAAGAATTACAGAGGACAGCGGCTGGTATGAATTGGACAAGAGGGGAGGTAGCGGCAATTAGAGTGAAAAGCCCTTAATTTCCGCTCTTCCAAGTGTCAGATGGACAAGAGCAGGGGCCAATATCGGCAGAGTGTTCTCAGAGATATTTCCGAAGCAAAATTTGTCACCACGTGGCATTGTATTGATCTAAAACTGGGCATGTGAGGTTGAGGTCTTCTGTTAGAGAGTGAGAGCGACACTCTTTTTCAACCCTCATTGGGTTTTCAGTTGATTTACCTTCTCTGGGACACAGGGCCATTGTCGGAGGCCCTAACGGTGAGGGCGTAAGAGCGGCCCACGGTCAGGTTTACACCGGGTGGGACGGTGATCACTCCTGTGCAGTCATTGACGGTGAAGTGTCCCTGATCCCCCGCCAAGATTTTGTAGCTCACCAGCCCGTTGGGACCCTCATCAGCATCCACTGCTGTCAGCTTAAAAAAAAAAAAAAATAATAATAAATAAATAAATTGGTGCAGTTTCTCTAGAAAGGACCTGCAAAAGTGCTTATTCACGTCCATCACTGTCCAAGCTTTTAAATCATGAAACCTGTCAAGTACACTTCCAGAACCGGGTCATGTCTGCCAGATTCACTAAAATATTCAGATTTAATAATTCAGCACATTCAGCACCTGGCAACACTGGATTGTTAGCGGTTTGTGAATAATGGCAAAGAATAATGGTTTATTACTTGGTGATTCATTCATTCATTAATTCATTAATTCATTAATTCATTCATTCATTCATTCATTCATTCATTCATTCATTCATTCATTCATATATCCATACATATATACATATTAGTTAAAAAAAATGTTATGAAAATTAAGGATGTTTTGCATCTAAATTATAATTCCCATAATGCAAAAAAAAAATAAATAAAAAGGAAAATAGAATGATATAACTTGTATTTAAGTATTAATATTTTATACAAATGGGTAGAATATGGATATTGAATATTGCTTGATTTAACAGCTAGCTATATTTTAAGCATGTTCATACTATTTAACTGAATATATTGAATTATTTTCAAAATTAACAGATTTATGCAGATTCTAAGCAATTTGGAAGAAAAAAAATGCATTTCGAAAATAAGATTGTAGATAAAGAAAAAAATCAAATAGGTGCAATGACAATATAAGGTGCGATGCAAAAACGAATATTTTATAATATATAAATTGTATTTAAGTATGTATTTAATACTTATGTCTCAGGGTCATATTGAATGTACTGTCTTTAATTTATACAGGAATAAATGATTAACAAAAACGTAAATATTTATAGATGGTACTTTAACTAATAATAATGTTAATATTAATATAGTAGTAAAATTACTGTATGTGTGTATATATATATATATATATATATATATATATTGAAGAGTTCAGATGCAAAAGCCTCTAAGTGTCATTTGAAATTTTCTTCTAAAATGACCATTTTTATCAAGCTTGTATATTTAAGTTCAGTAATTTCACTTAAAATGGCAATGAAGATTACCTATTAATTGTCATTTAAGTGAAATTACTGAACTTATATATACAAGTTTGATAAAAATGGTCATTTTAGAAGAAAATTTCAAATGGCATTTAGAGGCTTTTGCATCTGAACTCTTCATATATATATATATATATATATATATATATATATATATATATATATATATATATATATATATATGCATACATATTAAGAAAATTCATCTTTATTTTACAATTTAGCATTGATGTTTTTGACTCAGATTCTTCACACATAGAGATAAGGATTTATTTCAGAACCTTTATAAAGTGACAACTACAAGCATTCACTGGAGCAGTTAACCTTTCAGATGATATAACTTGCCATTTTTAATTTTGACTTCAGCTCTGCTCGTGTCCTGATAGCAAAGAGATCAGTTATGCACACATTTCAAAAGAAAATTCCGGTTAAGACAAAGATTAAACCGAGATCTGAGCAATTATTCTAGCAATAAGCCCCTCATAAATGTGGGAACTACAGCTTTTAATTCAAATGAGTGGATTAAGGTTGAAAAGCTCAAAAAATGTCTTGTTTTCCATGAAACATACAGTATATAAGATTAATGTAGAAGAACAGTTTTGTAAAATATTAAGATTACGGCTATTTTCAGAGAAAATATCCATGGTCATTTTTTTTCTGGCTGTATATATAAAGCACAAAATAATATTTTGGGCATCTTTGGTCCTGGAGGGCCATTGTCTACCATCCCAAATCAAACACACCAGAACAATGTCTTCGGGATTACTAGAAAGCTACAGACAGTTGAGTTCAAGGTTGGAGCTAAACTAGAGAATGCTTAACAATGAAATGCTAATAAAGAAACTGATTTTAATGCAGTAAAAGCATTGAATACCTGAAAGACTGTGTCCCCAGGCTGCATGTCTGTGTAAACATTCACACTGTAGGAGACGTTGGAGAAGGTGGGTGTGTTGTCATTGGCATCAATCACAGTGATATTAACAGTGACTGGAGAGCTCTCCTGAACTCCATCTGAGGCAGTAATCTACACACACAGGCAAGTAATAAAACCATGAGGCAAAGTAAGGCATTGATAAGAACAGCATTTGCTTCCTAATTTCATAATTGTACATTATGCACAGATGAATCACTGAAAATCAGCCATTTTAGAAAGGAATTTAACATTTAAATTTAAAGATTGCTGCTAATTATACATCAGCAAACAGATACTACTGTCACATAGCATTTTCACATTTTCCTTTTGCTTATTGTGATAGCATAGGCCTAGCCAAATTATTCAAATGAATGCTCTTGCGTGGAGAGAACAGTCCATTGGCGGTACTCCCAACTGCCTCTGCTGTCAAATAGACTAATGGGATATCACAGAGAGGTTGTAGACTGTGCTGTGAGGTGGGTGTTTTTGTTAACCTCCACATGGAATAAAAAAGCTTGTAATCAAGTCAAATATCATGAATGAAAAAAACATGTTGATAATTGGTAGTCGATGATTTTTTTTTTTGACAGTCGATATCAATGTCGATATAGGCCTATATGATATCATGATATTTTATTTAAAGATAGTAAATAACATGTCAAGTCACATTTATTTATATAACGCTTTTTTTTTTACAATACAGATTGTATCAAAGCAGCGTCACAGTGATAACATGAAAGTAATACAACACAGATCAATAATAATTGCAATAATTATGCATAATTATTGCATTTTACCTTTTGCAATTTAAATAATATTACCCAAAACCTTTAAGAAATCATTTGAACTTGATTATTAGATCCTGTAACAGTATTTTTTCACAAATAAAGAAGTCAGTGACACTGGAAGTAAACACTGTAACATACAGTACACTCTGTCTGTGTGGACTAAGAATCATCATTTCTCACAGAAAAGGTAATCCTATGTGTATTTACAGTACACATTGGATATGTTATAGTTGAAAACTGGACAGTGCAGCATTGTATAGCATTATGACTTTAAATGCTAACTTAAAGGTTCCTAACTTTAGTTTACATGCATCCAAAATAAAAATAAACATTTTCTCATATTATACATTGCAACATCACTTCTTTTCTCACATTGTCTGAAACGGTTCGATAAAGGATTTGGTCTTTCTAAACCCCTCCTCTCTGAGAGCCAACTCTGCTCTGATTGGTCAGATGGCCTAGTCTGTATTGTGATAGGTCAACCGCTTACAGCACACTCGGCACTCGTATACACAGTGATCCGAACAGTAACACTGGCGCTGGTTTTACTGTATCAATTTGAGCTTGAGCCCTCATCCCCTTCCTTTGGAAGAGCAAGAACTTGTTTCATCACAGCAAGCTAACAATTTAGCATTTTTGGCTGCTAGTTTTGCAGGGTTTTTTTATTTTATTTTTTTTTAACAAATTATAACAACATTTATACATTTTTTCTTTCTTTCTTTTTTTATGACAGTACTTACTGATAGTTAATTGACTTTTTTTCCGTTTTTTTTTTTTTTGGCAGAAACTAAGAGTTTGCTTTGAAACACGATGATATATCGATGAATGACCTAAAAAAAAAATAATAAGCTGCAACTGTAATAATTTGTGTTATTTCAGGGAACACTTTCCTACAAATTTACCACATCATGGATAGATCAACATGGCCCAACAGACTCATTTAAAAGAGTGAAAACGATGCTTCGAAGACAGGACAAATGAGACACTTGATATTCCACAGCTTCGGCAAACAAAGCTCATCTTGTCGCAAAACACATAATGGCATCTCTAAGCAGCCATTTGTATGTGAGACGCAAGCCTAACACAGCACAGTAACATCACCAGCGGGACCCGGCCTCTTCTGTTTCCTTAGACGAGACCAGCCGGTTTCAGTTTCTGAATGAATTCGGCGGGAGTGAGGTGGAGTGCAGTGCATGTTAAGTCCCGCGGCACACGTCCCACGAGCCAACCTTAACGCACGTCTGACTGAGAATCAGCATTCAGTCGGTGACCTCTACACAATTTAGTCTTCTCATACCGTAATTGTAAACCCACCGGATACATTGCTTTTCACACAGTACATCTCAAGTCTCATCTTCTTAATTGTAATATCATCAAAATAAATGTAAACTAAATTACCAGCAATATAATAAAAATTGGATATATAGTACATATCACTTTACCTGCACACATTCATTATACTTATGTAAAACAATAAACAGCTACTATAATACTACTTTTTTCACTAATTAGTTTGTTCACAAGGCAGTTGTTTCACAGCTGAAAAGGAAGCAGAGGAGACAGAACAGCGATAAACCTACGCTATGTCACAACCAATTCGTACGAATTCGACGAATGATTAAAAAAGTGTCTAATTCGTGCGACCTCACTTGTGTCTAAACCCACGTGATGGGTAGGTTTAGGGGCGGGGTAAGGGGCAGGTCATTCGTAAGAAATTCATACGGATTGGCCAATTCGTAAAATGTGTACGATTTAGCAACATCGTACTAATTTGTACAAGTGAGGTCGTATGAATTGTTACGAATTAGCCACTTTTTAATCATTCGTCGAATTCGTACGATTTGGTCGTGAGATCGGGTTGGATAAACTCAAGCCCCGTTCACACTACACGTGACCAAGCGACGCGATACCATTCATTATCAATGGTGAGCGGGCGACTTCCGGCGACACGCGCGACGGCGACCGGTGGGGCATGTCCAGCGACGCGACAAAGTTGAGAAAAGTTTAACTTTATGCAAATGAAGGGCGATTTTCGCGAGCGACGACCAATAGGAGTGAAGTCAGTGGAGCGTGTCACTCTTCAGTGTGAGGCAAGTTGAACGAGAAGCTCATTTTAGCAGTCAGAAACTGTCCTATAATGGATGATATATCTCCGTGTACATACAGTGGAGTTCATCGTACTGAAAGGGAACCCAGATAGACTGGTATTTGCCCGTTTGCTGCAGTTAAATTGCCGGGATGGCAAAGAACACTCACTGTTTCTCGTTCATCTGTAATATTATGCATTTTATGTACTGATTCCATTTATATTTAGACTTTTCCTCACAAAATATTTGTTTGTAGCGGCAATAAAACTTATTTTTTGTCTAACATAGAGTAACTTCCGTGAATGTCACTCACAAACATTACTAGGCAACCAGTAGTGGGGAACGCCCTCCAGCGCAGCCACAGGCGATCAGCAGCGACAAAGTCGCGAGTAGTGTGAACGGGGCTTAAGGAAAACATGAGCTTATGTAACGGAGGCCAGCTGGTAGTTGCTGTGCGAGTAAACCTCACTCCCCGATCTCAATAGGCGCTCTAGCGACAGACGCTAGAGGCTGCAGTCTTTAGCCTCCTTGTTAGCGCGCCTGACTCTCATGCCGGAAACCCGGGTTCGAGGCCCGCTCGGAGCGGGGCGAGTAGGACCCGGGTGTGAGGGGTTACATTGGTGCCGTGACCCGGATGAGAGTGAGGTTTAGGGGGGTGAGTGTAACGGAGGCCAGCTAGTAGTTGCTGTGCGAGTAAACCTCACTCCCCGATCTCAATAGGCGCTCTAGCGACAGACGTTAGAGGCTGCAGTCTTTAGCCTCCTTGTTAGCGCGCCTGACTCTCATGCCGGAGACCCGGGTTCGAGGCCCGCTCGGAGCGGGCGAAGTAAGACCCGGGTGTGAGGGGTTACATTGGTGCCGTGACCCGGATGAGAGTGAGGTTTAGGGGGGTGAGTGTAACGGTGGTCAGCTGGTAGTTGCTGTGCGAGTAAACCTCACTCCCCGATCTCAATAGGTGCTCTAGCGACAGACGCTAGAGGCTGCAGTCTTTAGCCTCCTTGTTAGCGCGCCTGACTCTCATGCCGGAGACCCGGGTTCGAGGCCCGCTCGGAGCGGGGCGAGTAGGACCCGGGTGTGAGGGGTTACACTTACTGATGCAATTTGATCAATACTGTTTGAACAGTATTGTTGAAAACAGTTACTTCTGATTGGAGGATTCCGTAAATATTTAGTTTATGTGCAGATTTACGTTTCAAGTTTAATAACGCGCAACACAAATACTTAGTAGTGTGTAAGTTGAAACTTAGTGCCCCTTTACTTCACAATTAGGCTAAGTTGTAATGACGGCTGTTGCAACAGGCCCCTGGCCATCAGAGTTTGGCTAAAAAGGAGCATAAGTCTCCCCTCAATGTTGTTTGCTGCAAGTCTGTCAGTCAGACATGATTGCACAGGACAAATATTTCAGTGATATCTGTCAGGTAGTGCCCGAGCACTTGACATGTCAGAGTTGTGGCAGTCTTGCAGTAGATTTTTGCATCTGGCATGAGGAATGTAATTATCTAAACCCACTCCTCTCTCCCTCGCAATTTCCAGCCTCCTCTTCACTGCATCAATCTAAGAAAGAATATGAATCTCCTGCAAATCGTGAAAAAGAAAACATGGGGGAAAATAACAAGGAAGCATCATTTTGCAAAGGGAGAATTAACCTTTAAGCTTAAACAAGTTAATTTATGAGTTGTAACATCAACAAACGGCAAAGTATGACGAGTTAAGTGTAGGTATGTCCTACTCTTGCATAACCTTCAGAATAATGGCAGAAGGTCTAGAAGGTCTAGTAGCTTTCATTGGCCGATAACCCCCCAAGAGGCCGTCTGACTAACATGTAAAGCAAGCAATCACAGTTTGTTTTGTTCAGCGTCATGTTTAGGGACGTGAAACTCTAAACTCGATGTCCCTACAATAACAGACAGACGTGTAAAACTCTTGAATGTCTATGCCTTGAACTTTCCATACTTCACATACTTTTGAAAATCCAGCTTTTAATTTATCGCAATAAGCTCTTTTGTTACAGTTAACATGATTTCCCCTTCCATGATGGTATTTGATGTCACAAACGTGACACACAGACCCAGAACTCATGTTGAATACAACCAATGATGACTTTGAAAATCCTGAAGAATTTCCTATTAAGAGTGCCTTATAAATCAGATTTATACGGCCCGTGGGCTGTACATTGAAGCGAGTTCAGTGGTTGCTGTGGTAATGAACAACACTACCTTGACATGCTGATTTATGTTGGTTAACTTTTATTTAAGGAATTTTGTAAATAATGGGCTGTTAAGTTTGTACTTATTGTACTTTTCCCTTTTGTCAGGGCTGAGGAGAAGGTATCACCAGCTGCCAGAATCACTTCACGTGGCCTGCATGCTAAAAGAAAGTCGAATTGAGGAACTGAAGTTTCCAGAGGCTGTTGCCATTGCATCGCTAAGGCCAGATCTGGTGCTGATCTAAGAAGCCTCCTAGCAGATTATCCTCTATCCTCTAGTCCCCAGGGAGGACTGTTTCGAGGAGGCCAATGAGAGGAAGAGTACATTGAGCTGTTACAAGAGAGAAGATTTAACATCTAGAATGCAAGGTACGACCCCATTGAGGTGGGGTGCAGAGGGTTCGCAGCTCAGTCTCTCTCCAATAACTTGCTGGGTATCAAAGAAGCTCGTAGACAAAGGGGAATTAAGTTGGCCACACAGGCAGAGGAAGCTGAAATTAACACCCAACATCAACTGTCAAATCACAAGCCTATTTGGCTGGTTACTTATTACTGTATGTTTACTTTCTTTGCTGGGGGAAGTTCGTGTAAGCCAAATCTGCGCAGATTTAGAGCAAATACTCGTGAGTAGGGATGCTAATTATCGATTAATTCATTAATTATTAGTTGATCAACCTTATCGATCGATTAACGATTAACTGATAAGCGCCTATTTCCCTGAGAATGTATATTTCTCACAGTATCAATTTAACATAAAAAGCTAAATATTGCTTATATACTGAATACAAATGCATGTTATATTGCTCAATTGATGTTTTATTGTAATAGTTGGGATACGTCACAGAATAATGGCATTTTTGTAATGGCATTTTAATGGCATTTATGTAGTTTAACTAAATAAATTATGCACATAAAATTAATGTACATAAAAATAGTTGTGCACTGGCTCACCTGTTGCATGTGAAACATTAAGCAACATAAAATCAATTTAAAATAAAAATCTATATGGGTAGGCTTATCCTACCAACACTACATCTGGTAAACTACTTGTAAAAAAAAAAAAAAAAAAAAAAAACCTTAGCAGCTTATAATACTGCAGCTTACTGCTGCTCCTTAGCAGCTTATAATACTGTATAGGCTGAGGGTGGAACTTGTAACAAATGGAAATAAGGTGTGGCCCCTTTAAGAGCTGCGAGCTTTTGCTGTCTATGTGAAGTGAACACACCATGTATGAAAATGTGACATGCAGTTAGACTAGTTTCCCAGGAAAAATAACAAACCAGTAGCCGACTGGGAGATAGGGCTAAAAAAAATGTGAGAAACCCGGGAAAACTTTTGTTTTGTATGCGATTAATCGCGATTAATCGTTTGATAGCCCTAATATATATATATATATATATATATATATATATATATATATATATAGTGTGTGTGTGTGTGTGTGTGTGTGGCTAATATTACGGAAAATGATATATATTTTTAGCCCTAATATTAGGTAGAAGTTCTGAATGACCAGTAACTTAAAAATTTAGTAGCAAAATTGGCCGGTGAGTGAAAAAATTAATTTCAAACCCTGATCACATTGTATGTCGAAAGGTTCTGCAATCCCAATTGATTCAGTTGATTTTAGAAAATATGTCCCTATTGGCTAATTATGTTTAGTGTACAAAGATCATATTGCAAGACAATAACATTGCATATATAGCTGCATATATATATATATATATATATATATATATATATATATATATATATATATATATATTCAGCTGTATTCAATATGGGATTAGACTGTGTGATTTATACATATATTCACACACTGGTTTTTTTTTCTAGTTAGTTTTAAAATGTCCATTTAAACATTAATGAAGTTATCTGTGGTGCACGTCCCTCATTACTGTAAAATAAATAAATAATGCAATTGAAAATTGCTGTTGCCAACATAACAGTGAAAGGGGAATCAATCATAGTCATAGCATCATCTCAGCGAGGTGCTTCAAGAGCTGTGCTTTTCACACGTGCAAAGTTTGGCATGTCAAACTGGAAAGCTCAGACATCTCAGTTATCTCCAGGGTGCCACTTTGGTGGAGTCCTTCATGTCGACCCCTCTGCTCAACAACAAATTCAAGGACTTGTATCTCCAGTAAGTGTAAGCTAGCTTCATAACTGAAAGGCACCATTACTAAAGTTGAAATTTCATCTTTTATATGCCACTGAGAAGTAAGGTTAGCAACTACTTCTGTCATGGGAAGAGGTAAAACAGCTAAATCAGGACCATGTGACACAAAAGACTGGAGTAATGGCTGCTGAAAATACAGCTTTTTTCCAGGTTCAGTCAGTGCCAAACGATTCCAAGAATACACCTGCGTTCATTTACATTTCCAGCACATTTCAGTAATCCCTCCATTACGGTAACGTCCTGACATTTAAATAAATGCAGGTGTATTCTCTTTTTTTTTCTTCTTCTTCTTCTTTCATTGCATCTGGTTTGGGTCCCCAAACATGCTTGTATGGAGTAGTGTTTAGTGCTTCATTGCTTCAATCTTGTTGTTGACTTAGAATAAAACAAAATGATTTGAACAAATAACCAAACTCAGCTACTGAATGACACTACATGCAATTTTGTTTAATTGCATACATCACATAGAATGCAGATGCCTGACAACAAATAAAAACACATTATTTATTCTGGCTTCATAAAAATGCTGCTAAAAATGTTAACCGATTATTGACAAGTAAGTGTGCCAACATGCGCAATCGCAGCAAATGGGTTTCCATTAACCAGGAAGATGCAGTTGTGTATTCTTTGTGTAGGTCATAATAGTATGACCCATACTACCATCATTTCCCCTGGTTTTAAAAATAACTACCATTGATCTCTCTCATTAAAATAAAGGCGTTAAAACAAACCTATTCACCACCAATACATTTTTTTATAGGAAAACAGCAACCTCCATGTTACCAAACTGAGATTTGCATAATTTGAACACACACACGCACACACACACACACACACACACACACACACATATATATATATGAACGTGCATCGCAGTACAGAGCAAAGCGAGCATTTGAGCTAATAAACTTAAACTTTTTTTTTTTTTCTTTTTTTTAAATGAGCGATCGTTTCGCATGATAAGAGTCTTATTCATCGTCTGGAATTGTTTAAAGCCCTTTGAACAGTTTTCAGTTAGTACTTAAAGTGTCTTTTGGACCTTGAACCGTTTGGTTACCAGCAAAGTATATTATATGGAGAAAAATGCTGGAATGTTTTCATCAAAAACCTTAATTGCTTTTCGACAGAAGAAAGAAAGACATGGATGACATGGGGGTGAGTAGTTTTTTTGAAAAGTGAACAACTCCTTTAAGTTTATATTTTCAAAATAAATTATTATATTTCAATTATATTACATTTTTTGAAATAACGATTAGGTACACTCATAATGATAGGTATTTAATGTGTGATTCAATGCTTTTTCATTGATGGTTTCACACATACATTTCACATGTCTTACAGTTTCATCTTTTTATATTTTATTTTTTGGTGTGTAATGTATTTTTGGCGGCTTGAGCATGAAAAATTCCTGCAAAGTTACTCCAAAGAAAGTTATTCTCTATATCAGTGCACACTGTTTCTCGATTGTAGCCTTGAAGCGAGGCATGGTTGAGTTGCATTAGTAGTGTGATGAAACTCACGGTTATGCAAAGTGGCATGGCATTTGACCAAGCAGTTGACCACTCACAACAAACTGGCCCAACTGACCAATCAGAGCACGGTCATCATATATATATATATATATATATATACTGTATATGAAGAGTTCAGATGCAAAAGCCTCTAAATGCCATTTGAAATTTTCTTCTAAAATGACCATTTTTATCAAACTTGTATATTTAAGTTCAGTAATTTCACTTAAATGACAATTAATAGGTAATCTTCATTGCCATTTAAGTGAAATTACTGAACCTAAATATACAAGCTTGGTAAAAATGGTCATTTTAGAAGAAAATTTCAAATTTTTGAGGCTTTTGCATCTGAACTCTTCATATATAGTCTAGTAGACCTCAAACACACACATAAAACGCAAAATCAAGACTTTGTAGGGCATAATAGATCCAGATAGGTTAGGTTCAGACTCAATAGGGTGAGATTTTATTGATTATATATATTAATATAATACAATATTTCCACCTGCATTAAAAATCTATACAAGACACGGATTGCAGTCGATCAGAATTCCTTTAGTGCAGTGTGCAGTTTTAAAAATAACCCCAGAGAGAAAAATCGAGTAGTGTGTGGAGAAGCGAGTTTAGACAAAGTCCTTGACATGAAAGCTGCAAGCCCCAATGACAGAGACTGGGCTAAGCAGGCTTGTCAAGGAAAGGTGGCACGGAGCCCTTACCGTGAAGGCATAACTCGGCTGTTCTTCATGGTCCACGGGCCTCAGTAGTGTCAGGTAGCGTGCCATCCCACTGGGCGTCATTGCAAAGATGCTGTTGTAGTTGTCCAGAGAGATGCGCACCATAGGATCTTTTGTCTGCAGTGGAAATAAATCACAGTAAACACCAGTGTCAGAAGGCAGAGAATTCTGAAGACAGAGCATGCTGGGAATAAGACTACACAAATTGATATGAATGGGAAAACACTCATAGACTTAGTCCATTAGAGAAACACATGTAAGGAGTACTCAAGAAAACAAGTCCCAAGAGAGATAAACAACACAACCTTCTGAAAGAAAGTGAAAGAGCCAGAAGCACAGACTTGAGAAGTTAAAGGCACTGATATCTGTTATATCAAAGTAAATTAAGAAGCAGAAATATCGAAAGAGTTTTACACACGAGCAACAACATTTCAAGACTCAGGGAGCAGCTGAAAAAGCACTTTCATGCTAACAAAATGAGTTAAAATAGTGTTGTTTTCGCACTGAGGAAAAACATGATCTAACAATATTTTGTTACTATGTTTTATTAACAAAGATACTTTGACAAATTTAGTCTAAAGAGTTACTGAAATCACATTAATAATGTTCCATCTGTATGAATGCTGATATCTCACATGGTGCTCTCACTCCCACCCAACCATTATCTAAAAGAGCAGATTGCGGTTTATACCTGCTCAAATTCCTGCCGGACCCTAGAATTCCTGCAGTACTACAATCTATGTAGACCATTAAATCAGCCATTATGCCCTTGCGGTACATACATTTTTCATGGCACACTGTGCATTATGTGATCTGAGTGCAGATACTGTTGCAGACCTTTCAAAAAGTGCATGACAAACATTTTTGCGAGTGAGGTTTCATTGAAAAATATAGTGCAAATGTATGTGACCCCGTCTGTGAAAACCAGGCTAAAGTGGCAGGATATAATTATGAGATAAAGGGTATCAAATTAGTCAGAATGATGAAAATAGGTCATGTATGATTAGTGTTGTGAATGGTAGATTACACCAAGGGATTTGATATACAGTACTCAAATTGTATTTTATAACATGATAAGTACTGAAATTAACGTTTTATTTGCATTTTTATAATGTTTTGCAGAAACAGTGCAGAAGAAATAGTGCAGATAATCTCCAGATCAAAAGACGTTTGATTAAGAAGAAGCAGAAACAAGCGATAGCATATGTAAGCAGATGCATAAGCAAAGTCACGTGATCATTAACATTAATCAACATATAAATCAAAACTGCGTAATGTTACCGAATGAAATGTCGACCCAGGATGAGTTGCAGTACTGTGAAGCTTTGGGAGTGTTGATGGACCATTGATCATTGAAGAACATATTTGTCACTCTTTCATTCATGTTAACTGGCACACAAAGTTAGCTTCTGACTCTATATTTTTTGGGCTGGGTATTGACACAAATTTCACAATTCGATTCGATTTCGATTCACAAGCTAGCAATTCAATTCGATTTCGATTCGATTTGATTCAATATTGATTATTTTGGATATCAGTTACAATAAATGGCAAATTTGCTCAAGGAAATCAAATCTCTTAACTATTGCTGTAAACTAGTTGTCTAGTTGTAGCCTACTAGGCTTCACTAGCCTAATATGAAGGTAAAAACTGTTTTGTAGCTAAACAAACATTTAAATTACACTTTAATTTATTTTTATAATAAGAAGATTATATGAAATATAAACATTTAAATGGTGGCAGTCATAAAAACTTGCCAGATTTATTCAAATATGCATTAAATATTGAAGAACATTAAAATTGTAATGCATATGTACTATGGTGTATATATTTAGCAAAATGCTCCTCTCTAGAGTTATTTTTTTCTAGCTGACTAACGAGTTTATGTGGGTTTTCTGAGGTAAATATGACAATATTGATTATAAGCTGTTTAACTGACGTCTATCCACGGTTGAAACGCTAATTGAGCGACATGATACGGATTTCGATAAGTTGTTCTTTAATAAAAGTTAATCTTTTAACACACTTTCAGATGCTCATTCATGTTTATTTCGCGCCGTGACTGGTATTATTAACCCGGAAGAGAGATCAGTGCTGCTGCTTCTCTTGAGCTGTGCCAGAGCGATCTCACGCCACAGCGCCAAAACGTTATTTATGTTTTTGAGTTTCTAAAGAAAATGGCCGTAATTTGAAATTTGAGACTTTGTTTCATATCAATAGTAACAAAGGACAAAGATTATTGCGATTTTTTGGATGCCTGCAGCCGCGATACAATGTTCCATTCGCTCAAATGAAACAGGACAACTAATCAATTCTTGAGATTTAGTAATCGATATCGGTTCGTAAAAAATGAGAATCGATTTATATCGAGAAATAGATATCTATTACCCAGCCCTACTATATTTGGCCTGTTCAAGCGTAAGTACAGGAATTCAATGGTGGAATGCTTTAAAAATAACAATGTTGTCCACGCAGAGGTACTGACCCCAGCTTCATCCAATTCTTGTGGTGACTGCGTAGCCTCTTATCTGTTTATATACATACTCCCATGACAATCACTTAGCTGTGAGCAAGTATAATATTTCTGACCATTTTATTACCAAAATGTACATACGTTTGTATAATTGTATTATTGCATCAAATATTTTGCATCTAGACAATGGGTGGTTCTAACTGTGCACACAGTTTGAAAATAAAATGATAACATTTGTTTTTGTGTCATCTCATATTTAAATGTACAATATGTAATTTTTTGGCCACCAGGGGTCACTCATTTCACATAATAACAAAGACGCAGGTGAGGCGTTTATTTAGTAAGCATGAGCGCGCTAAAGCGGGCACGTACATTCGCAACCTGACTCATATGAGTATTCAATGCTCGCTAACAGCAACAGTTGGCTGATTTGAATGAGACGACCGGAACGGGGAGCGCTATATGCGCGAGCAGCACCGGGGGACAGTGCATCTCTTCTGAGTGAGCGCTCGTGAGCGGGCACGTGATTTACACGCATAAAAATACGTCTTACTTTTTTTTCTTCGTTAATTTCTATGCTTTCTTGGCGGTAGTCCAGTGTTCCCCTTTGTGTTTGGTGGTTTCGCCGGGTTCCGCAAGGAAGTTAGAGAAAATAGAGGAGTCAAAGGTTATATGACGCCATAGACGGACGTCGAAACGGAAATAAAGAAACGTCCCGTTTCTTCGAATTAAACTATAAATTTCTCCGTATTTGAAAGTTGGTGGAAACTGTCGGGATAATGTAAGTACACATCTAATAGAAATATATAACATAGATACAGTTATTTTTGCTATTTTTAAAGCCGAAAAAGTACAGATTGTGGCTTTAATCCAAATGTTACTCAGTAGCTCAGAAAGAGATTTACCGCATATATATTGCATAATATGGGTGGATAAATCAGTAAGTAAACGAGTTTCCTAGAAACATTGTCAAAGTATTTTTAACAGTGAAAAATAAAACATGTAATATATTAAAATATGTTCTCCTATCCCATCGGAATGTGCAGAAATTATTAATAGACTGATTCCTCTGAAATGCGTAATACTGCATTCAAACATTGCTAAGTTTGTAATATAATATAAGCATTTTCTATAATAATGCATAATATTAGCATTTAATATATAATATTAGCATTTACATTTAGTGGCACACAAATCACACACTTCAAATTTAACACTGATGTTGTATGCAATTCCTCCTTATGCTCTAGATTTTTCAGATGAATGCAGTCATCCAAGTTCACCAAATTATTAATGAGATACATTAGATTAATTGCCAGTCAGCCCAAGAATTTAAATCAAAATCAATAAACAAGACGCAGGGCAGTAATCATGCAGAGCATTAAGCAAATTGATTAATACAAAAAGACAGCACAGCAAAAATTAGAAAGAGAGAGAAAGCAAACAAGGGCTTTTACACTTCTCGTATCACACAGTAATTCCATTAATACCTACAGGCACATCACTGGGTTTCAGCTTTAGATGGGAAACAAAACATATGCTTGACATTAGAGTGTTTTCCATCTTTAAGACTTAAGTGATTAAAGGGATAGTTCACCAATAAATGAAAATTCTGTCTTTGTTTATTCACCCTCATGTCATTTCCAAAACTTTATTTCTTCCATAGAACACATTAATTTACAAAACTCCAGACTTCTACTTTCCATACACCATAAAGATCACGATATATTGCAAGCGAAATCGAAGAACGAACTGGAGTTACATCATTTCGAACAAAATCAGGCCAAAACGAAGTTTGTTTGGAGTTCAATTTGGCAGTTCAAAACAAACCGCTATAGCAAACTTTCCAGAAAAGTAAACATGACTGGTCGGTGGTGATTATGTAAAACGTAGGTGTGGCTTTGACGCTCCGCCATCTTTGATGAGGAAATCTTTTCCAGTTTCTTCCAAGGGGGTAATCCATCAACCGGAAGTTGAAGCCTCGCGGGAGCTGCCATCTTGTAGCAGAACTTCACTTGCGTTAGCATTTCCATTGACTCCCATTCATTTTGGCGTCACTTTGACAGCGAATAACTTTACATCTGAGTCGTTTGAAGACTCCATTTGTCCTTTATTTATTTCTAAAGAAACACGACAATGTATAAAATGCTCCATTACTTTGTAGCTTATGTTATGGCCCTGTAGAAGCAGTTTTTTTGTAAAAGTAGGCTAACGATTGCGTCATACACAAGTGACTCTCTGTCGCACAGTAGAGAGATTACTGTATGGACAGGAGGAGAAACTTGTGGGCAATCGGAGAAACGTGGAGGCAAAATGACAAAATAATTAATCAGAATACCTAGCAAAAGTTTCTCCTGCTCCTAGCTCATGGACAGATCCTACTCACACTCTCCGCCTCTGCAAGTTTCGGAAGGAAATGATTCAGATTTCTCATGCCACAGCCACTAAGAAGACAGACGGGTTGCTCTCATCACATCTACGTCGTCAAGCCCTGTTTGAGTCAGCGCGTCAGGGACAGAAGTGCTAAAAAATCGCCAAAAACGGGCTTCACTTGTCTCAATGGAGTTCCAATGAGATGGCTCTGTCCACTTCTTATACTGTCTATGGTTTCTTCTCAGATGCGAGTAAAAACATGAACACTGCACAGCTGCTTTGCAGTAGAAACTGTAAGTTGTAATTCTAATGAAAAGTGACACTGTTCATGTTTTCATGTTTAACACTGTGAAGCTGCTTACTTTTCAGCAATTTATTGTATAACTTGCCATATAAATAAAGATGACTTGACTTATGAGAGTATAAGTAGGGAAAAGAGCAACATGAACATTCATCAAAACATCTTTTGCTGATTTATCACGACATGAGAGCGAGTAAATTATTGTTTTATTGTCGTGTGGACTATCCCTTTAAGTTAGTTCTTTGTCAGAATTTGGTATGTCCTAAACACTTTGCCTTTCTATAAAGCGGAGATAATTGCAAAAAGAGAGAACATTAACCGCCACCCCAATAACTCTCTAAGTGCGAGCCTCCGAGACCGTATCTGTGATGCTGTTTTCAATTTTAATTTGCTTTTCTAAATGCTCTATAGAGCAGGAGCTTTGGTTAACATCAGAGGAACATTTCTATACACACACATCCCTCAGGACATGTGAAAATGATTGCCGTCTGAGCACAAGCACAGAAAAAGCGCGAGTCCTCACCTCCTCGATGTCGTTATCCAGGGCGATAATGGCGAGGGGGGTGGAGAGATTGGCACTGCTCGAGATAGTTGTGCCCAGCGGAGCAGATTCTGAGATGAATCCATGATAAGTGGCCACCTGGAAGTACGGCGCCTGATTGTTCTCATCAAGCACCTCAATGTGGAGATTGGCAAACGCTGGGAGAGGGTGTCCATTATCCTGCTGCGCCTAGAGAAAAGAAAGCCATGAGTTGAGAGATCCTGACCTTAAGATGGAATACTGTGGTGTGAAACCACTGCTTTGTTGGATTACTGCACGCAGCATATATAAGTATTGCGATGTGAAAAGCCTCTATCGGCATACGAGGGCTTAACACTATCTACAGACTTGCCCCGCTAAATTAAATAAAGACCGTGGCTGATTAATTCAGGTCATTCTCAAACTTAATTCTCTCTGAGTCTGGCATGCACCCAAGTGCTCTGGGCATCTGAAAATGTAGTGTAGTATCCATTGCTTCAATTTCTACCTCACCAGCAGCACCTATATAAAACTAACATAAAATTTGAATGTCTGAAAATCCTGAATAGAGGTCCTGGATCACGATAGGTCATGCAGTGATTTTAAACTTTCAAAAATGCATGGTTTACGATCTCCATGTAGATATAAAGAAATGTTTTGTACTGTTAAAATTACACACTTTGGACCCTATTTTAACAATCTAAGCGCATGATCTTAAGTGCCTGGCGCAAATCCACTTTTGCTAGTTTAACGACGCGAAAAATGGTTCATGGTCTAAAAGGATTGTCCCTATTCTCTTAAAGGAGAACTCTGGTGCAAAATGAACCTTTGGTCTAATAAAACATCAGTACCTAGTCAATTGTTCTCTGAGATTTGTTTTCATGATAATCGAATGTAAAAAGTTTTATATTTAAAAACTGTTTAGCGTATAATGCTAGTACTGGGGGCATTTACTAAGTAAAAAGAAATCGCTAGTTTATACCACTAACAAGGCTCAAAATAGCCCCACACTAACACAGTAACATAACGAGGGTCCCTACATGCAACGAAGCATTGAGAACTTTGTAAGTGTACAGACCGTTTAATAAGATACTTTATAAAGACAGTTCACTTCGTGTATACAGACAGGAGCCATCTTAGAAAATAGTCTCGATAAGTCGATCCCCGAACGCCGTTCGTACAGCTCAGAAGTTCGCTGAACTTCATACAGTTCAGCTTACTCGGCACGACGTTCGTGGTTTGACTTGTCGTGACTGTTTTCCATGATGGCTGTAAAGAATTATAGAAAAGTCGTTGAGTTGTAGGTGTAGACTGCCTTATTTAAGCATAACTACAGATCAGTACTGTCCTCAGTACTGTTGAAATATGTGAGTTTATCATCACTCCCACGTTAATATAGAACAATAACACACTGAGTTGCACTTTTAACTTTTTTTAAGTTCATAATGGCTTATTGGGTTGTGAGGACAAACAGAATAAAACTTTAAAATATATAAAAAATTGTAAATATGAATGAAAATACAGCATCAAGTGTGATAAACACATAACTCATCAGAATATGAAGTTTATTGCATCAGCTAGATTACCTCGAGATATGCTCGAATTGAAACCCCACAGACATTTTTAGTTTGGTATATTTTGGTTGGTGTGATGTATACTGGCTTATAGCAAGACATTGTTGAAAAGATAATTAAAGCAACGGAAAGAGATAATATTTTTCCGTCAGTAACGCTAGTCTCACTCCAGTGAATCAGTTTATGGTTCACCCATAGACTGTTGACTGACAAACAAAAATGTTACTGAAGCATTGAATTTGATCTAATGCAATAACATTCATCCATATTTATTTGTGGCTTAAGAGTTCGAATATTTTTGGGAGCCACTGTATATTACATTGTGTACCGCTGTATATTTATATTCTGATATATTACAGAAACCAATGGACAGATGTGTAAACTGAATGATTCTGGGAATCTTGTAGCGTATGGACTATGTGATGGGATTTTGAGGGGGCTTAGCCTTGTTGCTTTTGCTTTGAAACTGAGATCTTGACTGGCAGGTTGACATGCTGTTGTCACAATAGGACTGGTTTTATCTGTGTGGTGCTAGAACTTAAATTCCCTAAGGAAAAACTAAGGGTTACACTTTTGTTGATCTTACACTGATTTGCAGGGGGAAAACTACTGTACCTGGCAGTCTGTGATCATTTGTGAATTTGTGAAGCTAGTATAATTCATGAATCCAACCCAGCTAACATTTCAGTTTGGTTGTGTGGGAACACTAAAAAAGCATATAATATAGAATACTCATTCCATTCATCAACTGTGAATTGGAGCAAGACCACCAGTTATTGTTACAGACTCTCATCCAAAGATGCCTTGTTTCAATATGAATTAATTAATTCCGATCTAAACAACATATGTGTTGTAAACGTATAGCTACTGTTCACGGTTCTCTTTTCTATACACTGAAAGCTGCCAGTGGCCAGGTCAAGCTCCAAAAGGGGCATTAAATGGACCAAAAATACATGCAAGAGTCAAGAAAACACTTCGTAAGACTAGTGCACTACTGTATATTCCACGACATCTGGAATTGTACTGTAGCTCAATGTGATGAACAGACCAATAGGTACTGTAAATCTAAAAATCTTGGCACATGAGCTCCTTTGGTTTTCCACAGCAGAAAGCATATGGGTTTGAGATGACAGGAGAGTGAGTAAATATTGTCAGGATTATTAATGTAGTCAATTAGTCTTGAATCTATTCACTTTCATGAAGCATAGCGGTATTGCTGTATGCAGTCTTGTTCTTGCTCTTGGATCCTGGAAAGAGTGACAAGGTTCAACACCCAGTCTGTTTCATCAACATAAATCCATGTCCAGGCCATTCATCCCACTGTGAAAAGCCCAGTGGCATGCACAGTATTCTTTACAGATCATGCTTGCATAGACCATCATCCGAGAGCCTGACGTTCAATTCCTAGACTCATGAACACGCTTGGCTCAACTCCACGACATTATTTTTCTCTTGGCTCTGGGAGTCATCCCTAGTATGCAGTACACTTACTTTTATACCCTTGTTATGTATGTCTTAAAATACTATGTATATATATTAGTGCTGTCAAACGATTAAAATATTTAATCGCGATTAATCGCATTAATGTCATAGTTAACTCGCGATTGATCGCACATTTTTATCTATTCTAAATGTCTTTTGATTTCTTTTAGTTACATTATTTTTTTCTCATTTTAATGCTCTTATCAACATGGAAAAGTGGATTGGCTTGTTTAGTGCAAATGTTTGGTTTTTTTTATTATTATTATTGAAAATAACATTGGAATAGTGCTCAATTTCACACTAACATATATAAATAATCTCTCACACAATGTAACACTGTCTATCAATAAAAGGGTGAAAGAAATACTGACGAGGTCCTGATATTGACGAGGGGTGAAGAATTCGCATCATCTCTGTGTGTTTGCTTGGCTATCATCAAGTGGTGTTTCAGACTGGATGTGCTGCGATGATGATAGCTCAGTTCACAACGACAAAACACACAGATCACTTGGTCTTGTCAATGGGACAATTTGGCAACTTTTTAAAAGTAAACTTTCCATTCAGAATCTTAGGGCATCCATTTCGGCGTCTCGTTCTCATCATCCACTCAAAATGTAACGTTAGTATTTGGCCGGCTCGCAAGCCGAAACGAGTGTGTGCGGCACAAAACGTCCACGAGTGTGTGTGGCTTTGAGTGGATGACGAGCGCGAGACGGCAAAATGGACCAGGACGCATGCCGCGTCCTGTTGCAAAAGCATGTGAAAAAACTACAAAGTTTGCTAGGACAAAAAGACTGTTAATCGCGCGCTAAAAAAAAAATTAATGCCATTAAAATGAGTTTGCGTTAACGTCATTAATAACGCGTTAAACTGACAGCCCTAATATATATATATGTATATCTATATATATATATTAAATATCACAATTAAACACAATTAAATACTATATATATATATATATATTTTTTTTTTAAATATTACAATTAAACTTGAGCTGATGTTGCTTTTTTGCCAAGTCATACAAGATAACTGAATATATATATTTTTTGATACATTTAAAAATATTCATTTACATTTTTAGCGACTGACACTATTTTTCCATGACTTCAAAAATTTTATTTTCACTGATTCCTCAGGCTTGCATATTGATTGAATGATTGATTGATTGATTGATTGATTGATTGATTGATTGATTGATTGATTGATTGATTGATTGATTGATTGATTGATTGATTGATTGATTGATTGATTGATTGATTGATTGATTGATTGATTGTCCAAAACGATGAGATACATTTCATGATTTTTGACATTAATTTTGACTGATTTTCAAGGGAGTTGTTCATTTGCTCGCTTGCTCACTCACTCACTCACTCATTCACAGACTCACTCACTGACTGACTGACTGACCGATCACTCACTCACTCACTCACATGACTGATTACTCACTGACTCACTCACTCAATCACTCAATGACTGATCACTCACTCACTCACTGACTCACTCAGACCCACTCACTCAGACTCACTCACTCACTCAATGACTGACTGATTACTCACTGACTGACTGACTCACTCACTCACTCAGACTCACTCACTTACTCACTCATTCACTCACTCAATGACTGACTAATCACTCACTGACTGTCTCACTCACTCACTCACTCACTGACTCACTCATACTCACTCACTCAATGAATGACTGATTGACTGACTAATCATACACCGACTCACTCACTGATCACTCACTCAGTGAATAACTGACTGACTGATCACTCACTCACTCATTGATCACTCATTGACTCACTCACTCACTCATTCAATGATCATTCACTGACTCACTCACTCGCTCACTCGCTCAGATCACTCAAACACTCAGAATCACTCACTCACTCATCCAAAAGAGATATTTTAAATTTCTTGATGTTTGACATTTAATTTTTGAGGCATTTGTGTATATATGTATGAATGTATGCATTTATTTATCCAAAAAGATCAAAACATTCCCTGATGTTTGACATTTAATGTCAGTTGCTTGCTTGCTCGACTACTTATTTACTTGCTTGATTACATTAGTGAACATTTTGCTGTCAAAGTTGTTATTACATTATTACCTTGATTACCAAGTCGAAATGCTGGTACTGTTCCCTTTTGATTGGTTTCAGGAGCTGGAGCTCAGCCGTGGTCTGATTCAAGGAGAAATACTCTGCATATGACACCGGTTTCCCTACAAAAACAGAAGAATGTTCAGTTTAGTTTATTTATCCCTTAGGAAATTGGTTGTAAATGGGCATGAAAAGAAGGGATGCACAAGAAAAACGACTTGTATTGAAGTGTTAGCCATTGAACATAATAACTCACCATGATTTAGAAACAGTGCTTTCATTTTCATAGCCATACTTCATACAGAAAGGCAGAATAAAATCATTAATGCACTTCCTCTTTAAATAGCCCCACTCAATAGAGAATGCTTTGTTGATAGTTAAAAGCATGTGGTTGCTGTCAGATTGAGCCGGCACAGCTGTGATATGTACAATATGTTCTGAGTCTGACATATCCCTGACTGGAGGTCTAACCATTAAGGCAGAGCACTTTAGTTCCTCGACTCAGGTCGCGAACAGCGTGGTTTCCCGAGCCCGCTGCTCCGCTTCCAGGTTTCATCTCAAAGCACAGTTGGTGGGTGCACCTTGCCTGCAGCATAAATGCATTTGACTCCCGCTGAATTTCTGACCTGCCACTCTGTTGTGCCTTTCCTTGGAAAACCACTGTTTCCTCCACGGTGAGGCCTTATATGCCGGTAGCGGCTCGATAGAGAGTTCAGAGAGCTCGACAGAGACCTACCGATGAGAATGGAGTACAAGATTCCCGGGCGGTCTGATGGAGGCTGGATGTTTCTGTCTTGATCCACAGCTTGTATAGGAGGCGTCACATTGACAGGGTTAACTCGGCTCTGGAAAAGAGACAAAGAGAAGATTATTGCATTATTTCCCTAGTGAAAAATAAATATACTAAAATACATTTATTTTATGCTAAGTATACAACAGATACATTTACTGTACATATTTCTATACGTAATGTAAATACCCTGAAATTGTACTTTTAGTATATTAAATTGGTATTGTTAAAGTCTGCTAAATTGGGACAACTAATTTTGTACCTAATGCACTTTAGTTATCCAAAAATAATGCTGGGGTCCAACTAAAGATATACATGTATTTGATTGAGCTAAAGTGGAACTATTGCAAGTATACTTTAGGTACACTTTAAATATCTTGTATTTAAAGACTGATATTATAAAGATATCATGCACAATGCACAATTTTAATATTAAGCCTACAATGTGTTTTAATATCACTATTAGTAAGGACATTTAATAAGAATGACATGGACATGGATGATATGGGGGTGAGTAAATTATCAGCATGTTTTTTCAAGAACTATACTCCTTTAATAAAAGCTAAAATTATGTAGAAACTTAGGACACAAAATAATAAGATGTTGTGCAATTGTACGAATTTTTACTAGAAAATAAGATGTTGGCAATGTCATGCTACATAATATGTGCATTGTACTTGCAAATAGAGGTAAGCAGGTGGCAAGGGGAGATTGACAAAGCATACATTTAGCAGGGGACAAAACGACAACACAATGATCACATGTGAAAAGCAGCATCAACATTCCTGTCACTTGCTGCAAATGAGCTGCAGATGTTTGTCCGAAAAATTCAAGGCTACATTTCCCCTCTCTCGTTTATGAGCTCCGGAGACCCGGCTTCCACGTTTCCTGAGCCTGAGGGATAAGTAAATCTCCATCTGCCTCTCTCTCTGTCTGGGCCATATTATCACCAGTCAGTAAATTTGCTCTCATCTATAATTCAAGCCGCCTCTGAAAAATGACAGTGTTACAGTGAGTGGCATGGGTGAACCCTGAGACGACCGGGTAAAAATGAAGTTGCCAGAAAAAATAAATGAATAAAATAAAAATCTGCTCTGCAAGTCAGCAAAGAGTAGAGAGAAGCTAATTCTCAAGACAACTGTGCCAAAACCCTGTTCTGAATTGGGTGTCAGGATCTTGAGATAGACACTTAAAGCAAAGTGCCTGGAACAAGCTTAAAGTTATGATGAAATTGAAGTAACAACAGATATTTTCTTCCATATTGTGACATACATCAGAGTTAACAGACGATCGACGAAGAAAATCGTGTGATTTGGAATATTTTTTTAAGAATAAAGGATGTTTGCATAAGAAATGCTAACCATGTGCATAGAGATTAGCTTATTCTAAAATGCTACAAACATCACATTTCTGCCTCATCATATGACGAAAATCCATATTAGATTGCAGTCGGAAATTATTATAAACAGGTAATGGTGGTTTACAGTGAGTTTTGAATAAAGGCCTTGTATTAATCTAAAAAATTGTGTGTATTTTTTGTGTATGTCAAATTTGATACACAATTTCCAACACCATTTACTTATAATTTAAAAATTAAATTTTTAAGTGATTATGCATTATTTAAATTCAGAAAGTGTTCAATTAATTATATCAGGCACAATTAAATATTATTTTTTACCTTAACAACTTGAAATTAGCCTTTATTTTCCTGCCGAAATCGTCTGGCTTGATCCAATCAAAGCGGCCATTTTGAAAAGCTAAAAAAATCACCCCTCTACTGCCTGCAGTACAGTGAAATTCCACAAGATGGCAGAAAACACGTATCAACATAGATACAACAGGTTATCAAAGAAAGTATTGCTCTCACCGATTTAATATATGTCTTAGAAACTCGTGTATCAAATATGATACGTGCGGCATTAAAGGGTTAACATACAGTAGCACAAATTAATCATTCACAGTAATATCTATAAAATACATTTGTAAAATAGAGTTAATTTTCAATTCATGCTGACTTTAAAGAGGAATTTAGTGGAAGGTGAGGTCAAATCTAGACAGACAAAGATGGCAGTTTAAGACGTCTTAATATCTCCCGTTAGTATTAAAGCAATTGAGACATCAAACAGTAAAAAAGTCACAAACTTTGATTTTTAAATCGTTGGAAAAACATCAGCATCATTAGAAGTAACAGAGAAATTATTCAACTACATTTCTCAGTAGCAAGTTGGTAGCGTCAAATTGTGTAGCTTCATGTGGTTTCATTTTTAAACCATGTAGTTTCAGTGGCAAAGCAATTTTTCAGAAGGAAAGCCATTGAAGTAGGGTTGAATAAACGTATTAGGGTTACATATGTAATTCGATTCCCTGAGAAGAGAATCTCCTTGATGCTGCTTTAGTTACTGACGCTATGGGGAAGCCTTCGGCGTGTGCCCTTGTCTCGAGGATAAAGGAGAAGGAGAAATCATTCCTCGATGTCTCGGTTTCACCCTCTGGCCTTTTTGGCACAGATAATTTACCCATGCCAGCGCATCTTCCTTCAGACAAATCGAAATTGATGAGGTTTTATGGAGGCACCCTTTTATAGTCTTGCCGGTGCGGCAGTGAAGTCAGATGACTGCCGTAGCTAATTACATTGGCGCTTGTATACATGCTTCAGACACAATATTTCCTGACAATACTTAAATGTGCCCTAGAATGTGAAATTGAATTTATTTTGGCATAGTTAAATAACAAGAGTTCAGTACATGGACATAACATACAGTCATTGTTTTATCCTTATTACTTAATTCTCGTTTAAAAAAAAAACACCCCTGAAAAACAGGCGAATCTCCACACAATACCCACTGTGACGCAACAGTCGGGATCATTAACATATACGACTCCAAACATTTGCATATGCCAGCCCATGTTCAATGACTGTGCAGCCGAAGCATGGCAGTTGATCAGTGTTCGGATGTACACATGAACAAAAAAGTATTTCTCAGTTCGAGCCTCTGGAGAAACAATGGGTTAATTTTATGTTCTGTGGAAATAACAAACATTTCACCAACGACTGTTTCCTCAACTTGGACCAAGAGCTGGCTTCGGATCAAGCTACCAGTAACGTACACTTTCTGATGTGTAATTGTTGTTCAAGTTCAGACAGGTAAGTTAATCTTTCTCTCAAATTCGTTCAATACCGTTTATGCATCAGTAAGTCAAGCCAGTGACTAAAATATCAACTTCACATCGTTTCTTTTAGTAGGATGAAATTGTGAATAAATTATATACCGAACGCGATCAAAGAACAATTTTTCCACACAGGGTGAGCTTATCTGGGCACTTGCTAAACTCGTTATGAATTTAATGACGCTCGTTACACTGCTCAACGAAGCTCTTACTGTATTTACATGATCGTGTCTGCATTGGTGAAAGCATTAGTGCAGAAACTGCATTACAATGACAATATCTTCATCCTCGCGATTGACAGACTGTCCTCTGCTTGCTCAATGCTCATCACAGCAACAATTTATGTGATGGGAATAGATCTAAATACTTCAAAAACATCTCACGATTCGTTAATCTCGACAGCTGTAATAGTAAAACGTATAATAGCTGTAGTAAAATTATTCGAGAGAGTTTCACATGTAATACATAGCTATTTCATATGCAAGCATGTCAGCCAATCACAGCAAAGGCCGGTTACACACAGCAGACACGCCCCTTCAAACAGAGCGTTCAAAGCAGAGGCTAAAATCAGGGCAACCCAGGAAACATTATAAAATAATTTAAAAAAAAAACATTCTAGGGCACCTTTAAGTAATCATTTGATGTCTCCAAGAATTTCGAGATGGTCCTTGCACCGGATCCAGATTCAACTCCTCCCACCTTACATATACCTAATTCTACCCATTTCCACCCCCTGATCCCTAACTCCACCCCTAATCCTATCCATCTCCACCCCCTGATCCCTAACCCCACCCCTAATCCTACCCATCTCTGCCCCTGATCCCTAACCCCACCCCTAATCCTACCCATCTCCACCCCCTGATCCCTAACTCTACGACAAATCCTACCCATCTCTCGCCCAATCCCTAACCCCACCCCAAATCCCACACATCTCCGCCCCTGATCCCTAACCCCACCCCTATTCCTACCCATCTCCACCCCCTGACCCCTTACCCCACCCATATCCACCCCCTGATCCCTAACTCCATGCCATATCCTACCCATCTCCACCCCAATCCCTAACCCCACCCCAAATCCTACACATCTCCACCACCTGATCCCTAACCCCATCCCTAATCATACCCATCTCCACCCCCTGATCCCTAACCCCACCCCTAATCCTACCCTTATCCGCCCCTGATCCCTAAACCCACCCCAATCCCATCCATCTTCGCCCCTGATCCCTAACCCAACCACTAATCCTACCTATCTCCACCCTCTGATCCCTAACCCCACCCCTAAATCCTACCTATCTCCACCCCTTAGATCTGGATCCAACTCCGCCCCCTGGATCTAGTGTACTGGAATGAGGTGCTTCTGAGAATTTTTGTCATTGTTTAATCTGAATGAGCAATGTTCAGTTAACACCTTAACGTACTGGTCGGTGACGGCCCCAGATGTTGCTCAACATTCACTGCACGTTTAATATATGTTTAAAATTCACTTTCTAAATATACTGTATGTTGATTATGTTTCTGTTCAGAATGACTTATGAGCAGCAGCCTTTTTATTTTGGGTATGTCACTTATGCCCCATTGCTATGTGGGTGCGCAGTAGGGGATTATTGTAAAAATCACTATAATTAATTTTGTGTCAATGAATTGGTCAAATGACTCAGCAAAATTGTTTGAATCTGTTTTTTCTGAAGCACTCGCGCACTGAATCATTTGGAGTAGTTTCTCAGTCTGTAAAACACCAGTAAGAGCAGCTAAATTAAGTGGATATCTAAAATCAATTGAAATGAAAACCTGCCAGAGATGATATTCTTTGAGTTCAACACCTACACATCTAGCTTATGAACAGCTTTTCGTTTTGAAAGCAACAAAAAAATGATTACTGTTACATGTAACCTGGTATCCGTTGGAGTGCATTGAAAATACCATAGTACCTGAAAAAGTTAGTAATTTAGGCTGGACAACTAAAAAAAAAAATTGCATTGTAAAACTGCATTACAAAATACAGCATTCCAGGGTTATATATATATATATATATATATATATTATACACATATGCAATGTATTACTTATTAGTAATTTGAATTAGCATTTATTTTTACATTTTCAGTTTTTCTTTTAATTGTAGATTAAGATTTATTAATTTAATTAAGAGCTTTTGTAAAGTTTCCCCATTTTATTGTCCTCCAGGTAAAAATCGAACCTTGGAATCGTTTAGAAAAGTAATAAAACAGCTCTTCTCAACAACAAGCTGCAAAAAAATGCACAACTGGAAGGACACAGAATATGCACTGAAGAGATTGTTCAATACCTTAAAGAAAAAGAGAAAAAAAACACTACTGATTTGAAGTGAAATGAAAACTGACTTTGAGTGTAATCAGAAAGGCGTATATAATCTAACAGGATATGAAGCATTATTAATAAAACCCCAATACGCCCGTAGATCACGAATGCCAAATGCAAGGTGAGCAATACAATCTCAACGTTCCTCGCTCCTCTTTCATCAACGCATCACCTAGTCTCGGCTATGCTGTATAAAAATGGTAAGTGGACACACAAACACATGTATGTATTCCTCCTAGACTTAATAAGCAGCAGCAGAAAATCAGCATGGTCACGATTTATTTCTAATGGTTGCTCTATAATTCCCAGTCCCTGCAATTATAACTCCTCTGACAGTAGTAAATCACATCCTTGTGGGTTCTTCGCTCGGTGTGATTACCCATAATACTCTCTCAGTCATCCATTATGCACACAAACGCTGTATTTGTACAGTCCTGGGAGAAAATACACAAGGGAAAATGAATTATTTACAGTAATATATTTGATATTACTTAGGCGAGACACCATAAGCTGAAGTAGCTCACAATTCTTAGTTTGCTTTGTTTCATATTAGCTAGAGCAATGTTTGTGCACATAAACATGAATATGTTTGGCTAGTATGCTTGCTTTGCCAAATCAATATTTTAATATAAATTAAGGCTGTTTGTCCTCTAAAGCTTTTTTTATGCTATTAGGTTGCATGGCAACAGCATCAGATAGTTAAATGTATAAACTATACATGTGAAATAATTGATTATTAATAAAAAGGTAATTAATTATTGAATATTTCTGTAGCAAACTATTAGCAAAACAGAAAGGGAGTATAGACTCGCTCAATAGCCCTATTTTCTGCCATTTTTCCTAACCTCACAGGCAATAAGTGATTGACAGCGAAACAATAACCTGCTAAGAGACCGCTTATGCCACATATATGTCAATGACATGACAGGCAACTAATTGTCGACCGTGCTTCCGTTAATACAACACTTACCAACTGGAAACAATCTAAACATTCAGTCACGACCCATGAAAATTGCAGGTTGTCACGTATGAACACAACCACATTTAGCTTATTAAACATGATTGACAACTGTATAGTGCTGTTGTCTGAATGTAGCCCCGTATTATTGCCTACTTAAAGCTACACTGTGTGATTTTTACCCTCATCTAGTGGTAAAAAGGTGTATGACCATCCAGTGAATATTAGTTTCTGTTCCTCTCAATTCCGATTTCATTTTAACTCCTACGGTGGCCAATGTAGTCCAAGATTAACATGGCTTCCAGTTCGACCTCGTCCATGTGTTAACTCAAACGTAAACATGAACGGCGAAGCTTGAATTAACGGGTATGTCCCTCTTTGGCTAATGTACTTTCAAGATGGAGGAGCAACATGGTGACCAACATTAGAACCCCTTACCCATATGTATTTTCAATGGCATATTATACACTCACAAGAATACTTTATTACTTGAATGAAGTAAATATACATTGATGAACTCACATATTTTTGAAAGAACTAAGTGTTTTTAGCTAAGAATAAACTAAAAGAGTTACACAGTGTAGCTTTAAGAATGTGAATGCAAATGCTTCTCGCTATGCAAACTAATGCAACATTGTGTCCTGGGTGGTGTTATTCAAAATGCAATACAATTCTCAGCGTTGCCACAGGGGGTGCTATAGTGGGCTTTAACAAAGCCGAATTTTCCATAGTGATATAGTGGGTTATAGCAAAGCTGAATTTTCAGAATCAATACTCCAGTCTTCAGTGTCACATGATAGCTGATTTGCTATCATGTGACAATGAATCATATTGTTTTCAATGTTCTGCTGCTTAATATTTTTGTAGAACATGCACTAAAAAGAGGATTCTTTGATGAATAGAAAGTTCAAAAGAACAGCAGTTATGTCAAATATTCTGAAATATTATAAATGTCTAATACATACTTTCACTTGATAAATGAAATGCATCCTTGCTGAATAAATAGATTACTTTCTTAGAAAAACAAACTAACTTACTGACTTCCATCTTTGGAATGGTATTGCATTTGTCATTATGGTCGTATTCACTGCATAACAGCTTTGACCCGGTTCATGGTCCTTTCCAGTCCCTTTCTCGCTTTTATATTTATTGTCCACATTCCACACTGCCCTATCCGAAAAACAGCAAAAGTAAATCTTACCAAAAGAAAAAAACAAAAACAAACAAAAAAAAGTGGTATTTATGACTCTGCAACGAGTATGTTACTGGCCTAAGTGTTCAGAGGGTTGGGATGAGCGCGGTCCATGCGGGATCTTTGAACCCGGTCTTTTATTACAGTAATTAATGAGGAACGTGACTCATTACTGGTGTTTTATTAACCTCCCATCACGAGCTCCCAACAGTAGGCCGCTGAAGCAATAAACTGGCCAAATAACCAAATTAGATTACCAAAAAGTGTGTCATCCCTGCGTTCTGCCCTTTAGATATAACTGGACTGATTTCAAGACTGCTTTCCGCCGACTCTCCACATGCAGAGAGTCTCCAATGTAAGACTCGAAAAAAAAATAACTTATTCAATCTGGATAAAATTAATCTGTTGACTTGCAAAATATCATTTTAATCAGTAAGTAAACATGCACTGTAAAAAATATTGTTGGTTTAACTTAAAAAAGTAAGTAACCTGGTTGCCTCAAAATTTTAAGTTCATTGAAATGGAAAAAGTGAGTTAATACAATGAAGGAGAATGATTTAATCATCAGAAACTCACAATTACATGTTATCTCAACTAAATAAATTATTTAAGTTGATTTGACAAAAGAAAAAAAAACTTTTTTTAGGGTGTATTTACTTTTTACATTTTTAATTATTTAAAATAATAATTTTAAATAATTTTATTCTTGATTTATTGTATCAGTAAATTTAAGATCGTAATGATAAAAATGTAATAAAAAGTAAACCATAACATTTATGATTTTTTTTTTTTTTCCTGGAAAATTCAGTTTAAGTAATGGAAGTTTTCAGCGTTTAAAAGCCTAAAACCCTCTATGGAGGTGATACAGTAATGGATGCCCTCACCACATGAAACACACATGGCAAAAGCAGAAGATTACCTAATCATCACCATTACAGAATTTATAAAACAGCACCTGGCTCACAACTGCTGCTGCATTTTCTCACTCACCATTTCAGCTATGTGCTGAAATGGAGAAAAGCCATTACAGTGAATCCTGCATGTATATTCGCAATAATCATCCATGTGAAAACGGGAGAGGACTTCAAAAAGCAGCTGTAGCTCTGCTAAAATGAAAAGTAGACCCTGAAAATCTATTAATTTCTTCAGTCCTGGATCCCCCATATGTGACATTTACACTCATCCGTTTCCCCAAAGGTATTTGACTTGGTATCCATTTCAGATGGCCTACGTAGGAGACTGGTTAAAGGGAGGCGTTCACCACTCGAGGCTGGCTTTGCTTGACCTTTCATGTTGTGTTAGGAGTGGAAAGGCTCTCAGAAACCGAATAAAACACCTGTCAGACATGATCAGTTTGTCAAAGGTGAAAGCGTCGACGCTCCTCACACCTTCCACACGCTATTCTTCTGTTCGGGAGAGCTACAGATGTGTCTCTCTTCAGCTGATTTTCTGAGTGAAATATTGTCTCATAAAGGAAACAGAGAAAAAAATAGATAACTTGAGGTAAGGTGTGTATATGTGTGTGTACATGGTAGGCAAGCTGTATGGCTTCTTAAATCAAAATGTGTTTTGTGGAGCTAGTGCTGGACTATATGAAGGCACATTAGTCAGCATTCTTCTCTTGTCTTCCAGTAAAAAAAATATATATATATAATATATATATATATATATATATATATATATATATATATATATATATATATATATATATATATATATATATATATATATATATATATATATATGTGCTAAACTGAGATGAAATACAGAGATTTTGAATATATATAGTCATTAATTTTACTAATTCATTCTAAAGTCTTATATTTAGTCTCTGAAAGATAAAGCAAAATATGCATAATATCAATTAGTTCATTCAAATCATGCAAATTTGCTCTTTATCTTTCAGAGACAAAATATAAGACTTAATTAATTAGTACAATTCATGATTTTATATATATATATATATATATATATATATATATATATATATATATATATGACATAGACTGTAACCACTGATGAACATATACTGAGGGCAAATTAGGACCCGTAACCTCTGACAAGCTTGGATGCAAGATCTACTATTAGACCATTTAAGAACAAAATTTTTCGTTTTGGGTTAAACAAGGCTAAGCATAGAGGCTGTACAGTTTGACAAGTTTGTACCCAGCACTTTTAAAAATGTACTTCCGAATGCGTCTCTGTCCCCAGCACATTTCAAACCAAACTGACGCCCGTGGATATGAACCATTATTTCCACAATTTTCATAAAATTTATGATGTAGAGATCCTATTTAGAAGTAATATGAGAAGCTTGGCAGATTTTGATATGATTTCAACCTCTAAGAAACACATAAAAATAACAAGTGTTCATCATAAAAACCATCCCCCGAAATCAACGCCTATGTTCATATCACTCAAAACACTCATTGATATGGAGGCGCTTTTATATGGGCAGTAATGGAGTCTGGTTGTTATCTACTGAAAAGTTTGGTGCTGCGCCGAAACAAAATCTTACTGAAAGCTCATTTTCAACACAACTTGTTCCGATTTTTGGCTTAGATTTTTTTTTTTTTTTTTTTTTTTTTGTGTGTGTGCAGTTTTAGGTTCACCCAGGTTTTGAAAATATATATTTTATAAAATACGAATAATTATTTTTTACATTGTACATTTTCATAAACTCCTATAACTTTTTTTCTGTTTCACTTTCCTAATTTATTTCACTTCGACAAAAATCTGAGAAATATCTTCTTTAAAACAAGATCAATCTCATGTCTATATTCCAAAGCTTTCTTGAATTGCAACCATTTAAGTTTGAAATGTGCATTTTCATGTATATTCAAAAAAAGGGGGGTGACACTTAACACACACACACATATACTTACTAGGGGTGTAACGATACACGTATTCGTATTGAACCGTTGGACCTTTTTTCCAGCGACCAAAATTTAGTTATTTCACATGTAGGTGCGTGGCGCGTGGCAAGCACGCTCATAATGTAAGAGACGCTGGCTTGACTACAACATCAAATGGTAAATGTAATGTAAGCAGAACGAAACTGATCTACTTGTTATTGTGTGGTTGATATAAAAATATAAAAATAAAAATATAATAAAATATATTATAATATATATATATATAAAATATAATAATATAAAATAAAAATAAGTGAGTAACTATATTAAAACCTCAAGCATATTTCCATATATTATCTTTAAATGAGTGCTTTAAACAAAATAAAGATTTGCATGAGATATTGATTGATTCATTTTTATTTATTTACTAACTTATTTTTCAAATATGTATTCATATCGCATATCCACACACTAACCCCTCGGTTGCCATGACAAAAAAAAAAAATCCTTTACAATCACCTTTATTATCACTCACGAGTAAGTAAATCTTTCTTTCATTCAAAATATATACTCTGAAGATGGCATTTTTTAATCTAGCAAGAACATGAGCAAAATAATTAAGTACATGAAGTACTTCAATTGTGCTGTAGCAGAGGTAGTGATATACTCAAGGAAGCACATCAATGAGATAGCACAGAGAGAGAGAGAGAGAAACAAGGAGCGCAGATGTGTAAAAATGAAAAGGGCAGACAGAGGGAAATGCATGGAAGTGAAAAAGAGGCTAGCTGTGAAGCGACCACCTGAGTAATGGCGCACAGAACAGAGTGCAGCTCTTCTGACAGCTGGGCTTTAGAATACCTAATCGTTGGCCACGCACAACAAAGTTCCTCTAAAACGTGTCCTTGGATGTATCTGCTGGCCCGGAGTCAAACGGCTCCAAATGTTAAAGTAAACATGATTTAGAGCACCTCTTTGCTCACTCTGGCTGTCAGACAAGCACAGATAAGGCAAATGGGCTGAAAGAACTAAAGCGCTAATGTACAAACACTCCCACAATGAACAAAAAAGCTTTTAGGTTGCTTTTACTACGGTCGGGGAAAAGCAAATGCGATTCAAAAATGTGTTTTATGCAACTTTTTTCTAGTCTAGATAGAAGTTTGTGGGACTTTACAAACCTAATTAACAAGCGCACGAACAGAAAAGTGTGAACAATAAGCAAATTACTATGCATAAAACTGAATGCTTCTGTAGTGAGAAGTAAGGCTAAGAAATATGTTTTTTCCCCTTCTGTTTTAAAAAAAGTTTTCTTCAGAAGGCTGTTAACAAGCTATCTGCGTTAAATCTAAATTAGGAACATTTAATCAATGAATCACTGTCACCTCTCACGTTTGAAGTGTTAAACTAATTACCTGTGAATTATCTGTCTCGTAATGCTTTTAGCTTTCTGTGCTTTTAGCACTGTTAATGCACTTTGCGGACTGACAGCTTGACTGTATAAACACATTGGGGTTTTTTTTATAAAAAGAATATATCCAATATATCCACATTGAGATTTTTTTTTAACTCTTTAATGTAGCTAATGTTTCCAATCAAATGCAACTAACAACTATTTGATAGCCAGTAAATTAATGTTTCTTGACCAAACAATGATGACTCCCTGTTTGCTTTAAATTGTTTGGTCCCATTTTAAATCATGAAAAGTAACTTACATGTGTGCTTAAAGGGGACATATCATGCAAAATCCACTTTTTAAGCCCTTAAATGCATTTTATTGTATATTTGGAGTGTTTATAAGTACAGAAAAGATGAAATTATTCTCTTCAGGTGCTTCGTTTATATCTTTATATTCTGTTTTGGTCATATTTTTCAACCTGTTCAGATTTTTCTGTTTTCTATGACGTTTTTTGAACAATAACGTCACAGGATTTGCAGCGGAACTGCCAAATAAGGACATCGACTACCGGTCCAACACTTCGAGCAATCCGCCATTATTATTTCTCGCTCCGATTTTGTAGTCCAAGCTCAATGATGCAGAAGTTACGAGAGGGCTAGTCAAACTGTTCGGTTGTTGGATGTAGTGACCTGAAGCACTTCAAGGATTCCCACTTCAACAACCTCCGCCAGTATACAGAAGGGTTTGCCGATCGACTTCGTCTGAATGAGGGGTAAATTCCTTCTATCATTTAGCTGCTGTGTTTGCTGATGCTTTCTAAACGCAAGTTATCATATTATTATCAATACAGATTTTTAGTGGTAAGATTAGACTGTAGTCATTTATCTTGTCAGTGTGCTTGTTTTAACAAGAGAAATAGTCGACTTTCACTAATAACACAACATAGTTAACTTAACTTTACATACCACTGCATCCATATGAAGACGTTGTTCTGCAGGTTTGTCGTCGTCTTTTTCAAATCGCTCGCTCTGGCTCGAATACGTAACGCTTGATGGACAAGTCTTTTGTTGACATTTGTTAACGTGTGAATAAAAATGTTCTTTGAAACTATAGTAATTGTTTATCTCTTATCAAACTACAATAATGGCCGAACGCGGGGAGTTGAACCGAACGTGAACTCAGCGACCTGGAGAGCGGGCGGGGAAAGACGCAACTCCTTTTTATTTAAAGGGGACGCTTCGAAACGGGTTGCTCACAGAAGCACATCAGAAAAGAGGTAGAAAAGGGGCCTGTTGAGCTATAATAATGTGGAATTCAGACCCAAGCATTGCAGTTATGCTTTATATAGACCACAAATGTATGATTTATAAGTAAAATTTAATGATTTAAAAGCATGATATGTACCCTTTAAGTTAAATGTGCTGTTGTTACTTGCAACAAAAATATCTATCTAGAAAATGTTGGTGTAAAAGAAGACATTCCAGAAGAATATCTATGCAAATTGCCTTACAAGTACCAATTGAAACAAGTGTGATTATGATTATAAGTGTGATAACTTATAAAGTTTTGACAGTCTTATCTTCCTTTTTGAGACATACAGTATATTCGAGTGAAACTTCTTTTCACTTCAAAAAAAAAAAAAGTAGGACGGGACTTGATTTGTTCATCTGGAATAAATTGGATCATTGGATGGGTGTGGTTTGCTATTGCTATTGCTGTGATGTCATTTGATTGTTTTGATTATCATTTTGATTATCTATTACAAGGGCACATGAATTAAGAAAAAATATATATGTGCACGGATAAATCATCAATAATAAACAGCAATATTGCATAAACAATAAGAATAGTTTTTGATTTCATGGTGACTTTCAAGTGGTTTTTCAATTTGATAAAAATGAAGCAACATCAATGTAAAAAACAAAAACACAGATGCCTACAGGGTTCTGCTTTGAATCAGGAGGAACTTTCGTGCTTGGGAAAAAGGTGGACAGAAAAAGCTGCTCTTGCTTACTACAAATTTCTACTTAACTTATCCTCCCAACTGTGAAGCATTGTGAAATGAGTATATAGACCATTTTGCAAGATGTAAACAACATTGGTCCAGAATCACTTCCTGTTTCAGTTTTTAATACTACATAAAAGCTGGGATAAAATATAACCAACAGAACATATAACACTGAATCAAAAAGTTAAACAAACATCTTTAAGATGTTTTCGTTACATGTGAAATAAAGAAAACAGTTACAAACTGAAACAGGAAGTGTTTCTGGACCAGTGTTGTTTACATCTTGCAAAATGGTCTATATATATATATATATTACACACACACACACATATATATATGTAGTAGGTTTCTATCATTGAGGAACGGCATATTTACAAGGCGTATCGGGAAATTGTACAGCGGATTATTTAAAGCACCTGTCTATTACCCCTTTTCCACCGAAAAAAGAACTGGTTCAGAACTGGTGCTGGTTCAAAGTTGGTTCGGAGCTGGTTCAACTTGCGAACCCGTTTAGAACCTGTTTGCTTTTCCACTGACTAGAGCGCCCAGGGAACGACGTCGTTACGTCACTGTTTACGTCGCTTGCAAGTACATTGTTTGGGATTATCTCAACTCGTGTACCGAGAAAACTTTAAAAACAATTGAAATATGTAAGTCTTTTAATCTTTTCGTTTGACATGTAATCTTTTCTGATAAGTTATGTAGCCTACCCCTGTCTTGTGTCTTTTTTTTTCTTTCCATTTATTTGTTCTATATCGTGACTGTTTTCTTCTTTGCTTATGTTTCAATAAATAAATAAATAAATAAAACGCTTGCGTGTTTCTGCAGTTTCTCCTGGCTTTGCGATGGTCAGAAAATATGTTTAAAAGAACCGAGAAGAACGCATCTAAACCCGCCCCGTAAACATGACGTGCTAAAAGAACGGTTCTAGTCAAGCAAAGAGTTGGTGCCACTTTGGAACCAGTTCTCGCGGCCGCGAACCGGCTCTTTGGCTGTCGAAACACAAAGAACTGGTTCGCGCGCAGGCACCGGCTCCGAACCGGCTCTCAAAATGCTTTGGTGGAAAAGGGGCTTATGATGTAAAACTCCAAAGCTGATTCAAGCAACATCGCAATGACTAAATAAGTAGTGTGTCACCAACAGAGGGACTCATACAGAGGAAATTTACTCTGGTTAAAGGGATAGTTCACTTTGAAATTATTTTGTGATATGTTTTAGCTTACCTCAAGGGCATCCAAGATGTAGGTGTCTTTGTTTCCACAGTATTTTCACTTTTGACATTTTTCAGTCAAACCGTTGTTGTCTGTCAGTCATATAATGCAAGTTTAGGGGGTCCACCTCAAAGAGCATGCACAGAGAAGTCCAAATTAAACATGTAAATGTAAGTACACATTGACTAAGTCACGAAACGAGCGGTTTGTGTGAGAAAACGAACAGTATTTATATCGTTTTTACCTCGTGTAACGACAGCCAACTCCAACTGATCTGAATCAGTTGTGCAATGTCCAACTGAACCGAGATATACAGGAAGATATATCAGATATACAGGAAATCGCAAAAATTTCCATTTATCTAAATATGTTTAGTAAAAGGTAAAACTTCCGAAATCTCTGTGTAAACAATGAGTGACGTACACGCGCAAGTCATCACTTCCAGCGGAACGTTGGACATGGTTCAGTTCGGTTCAGTTGGACATTGGACAACTGATTCAGATCAGTTGGACATGGCTGTGGTTACACAAGGTAAAAACTATATAAATACTGTTCGTTTTCTCACAGAAACCACTCGTATCGTGTCTTAGGCCATCAGTGTGTACTTACATTTACGAGTCATTAAATCATGTTTAATTTTGACTTCTCTGTGCATGCTCTTTGACGTGGATCCCCTAAACCTGCATTATATGACTGACAGACAACTGTTTGACTGAAAAATGTCAAAATTGAAACTACTGTGGAAACAAAGACACCTACATCTTGGATGCCCTTGAGGTAAGCTAAAACATATCAAAAATTAATTTCAAAGTGAACTATCCCTTTAATGTTAACTAGCACTGTCTTGTTACTCTCACACTTCAATAACCAATTATCTCTCAATGAATACAATAACGTTCTATCAAACCCTTCTTTTGGTTGATTACCTTTTTTCACTTGTAAAACACATCACATCACTTACCATAATAAAATAGGTTGTGAATGCAGTTTAATGCAATAAATAAATAAATAACAAACAACATCAACAACAATGTGCAATATTCAAGTCGAACATCATTTCACTTTGTTGAGAGTTGGCTGAAAATGAATCAAGTTTTCAATACATCAACCAAATCTGAAGCTAATAGAAATGCTGATTTAAGGTTGTATGCCTCATGGCCATAATTTCATGTTTTTAAAGAAGCATTTATCACATAAGCCGGGTGGCGATATCCTAGCGCTCAAGGCTCTGCACTGGAGCTGCAAATATTGCAGGTGCAATTGTAGATAGGGGTGACCCGTGAACTGAGTTACTAAGAACCCCATCACCACTCTGCCCTTGAGCAAGACAAAGTTTAGCACAAAAATAAGACTTTTGTATTATTTACACTTTACACTTGCATTGTCTCGCCTACACATTCACCCCCACTCACAAATTATCCGTTAATCACCTCATGTATCTACATTATAGGTTCCACTTAACAAAATAATTAAGAGGTAGTTAAAAAGAAATGCAAATACAACGGTGACTTGTTTGTATGGTTTGTAACCAAGAACTGGTTCTTATGCAGAACTGTGTCCACGTTTTTCAAAACAACTGGAACCAGAATGGTTGTAATGATAAAAAAAACTGAACAAAACTAACAAAGTCTCATCCCAAGACGTCATATAACTGACGTCTTGGGATGTCTTTTGACCATACGTCAACATCCGCCGTTTTAGGGTACCCTTTAACGTCAGTTACATGACGATCCTGGGACGTCATACAACTGACGCTTTACCTTTAACGTCAGTTAGGTGATGGGGTAGGTTTAGGGGTGGGTTTAGGTCTGGGGTAGGGTTAGGATCCGATAACGTCATCTAACTGATGTTAAAGGGTACCCTAAAACGGCGAATGTTGACATATGGTCAAAAGAAGTCCCAAGACGTCAGTTATGACGTCTTGGGATGAGACTGCGCTGACAAAACAGTCTCCAACTGAAAGGTTATCAGTTTATATCAGTCTAAGGACTTGATAACTAAATTGGTTGGAGTGGTTCTTGGCTTATTTACTAAACTTAAACATGTATTTCATCTGTTTGAATCAGTTTCACGATACACTCCCTCAACAAATCAACTTATTCACTGAACCGCAAGGCATTACTTTCAAAACGTCCGACACAAAAAAAACCAAAACGTGTGCCAAATATCTCAAGAGACTCAATTTCCGACAAAAAATACTAAAAGAATCAAGACCAGCAATGCAAAATACACTTTAGTCAAACTACAAACCATTGCCAGTTAAATTCTCAGGCTGGAGCTACAAGATAGAGTACGAAGAGACTTAACGCTACTACTTAAAGCACAAGATCAGGAAGCACTCACCGGATCTGTGAGCTCCAAGATGCTGGCATGGTAAGTAAGAGGTTTGCAGTCTCGGGTGTTGTCTACCAGGCTGCAAGGTAGAAACATGGGGCCCAGGTCATCTCCATCCAACACATCCACCGTAAGCGTAGTGGTGGCGGTGAGCCGGTCCTTTGGGTTTGGAGCTCGGTCCTGAAGGGAAACACAAACTTTGGTTTTAGGGCTGACGTTTTAATCCAACTCCAAGATTTCAAACTTAAGGCCATTGCACACTGAGTCCGAAATTCGCATCCGAAATTTTCGTACGTTAAAAAAAAAATTCGACCTCACGTTATGTCAATCACGCTTGCACACCGCCTCCGAAACTTTCGTCCGTCATAAAATTAATCGGATCGGGTTCGATTTTCTGCGTTTTTCGCATCCAGAGCCAGCATTTTGAGAGGTCTTTTGACAATTCAGGGCCGGGGGGAGCTCGTCCTCAAATCATTGCACATATGCGCCGTGCTTTCAGTTTCGGTTTTCAAATCGATCAAGTGTTTATGTTCTCTTGTCTATATTGGGTTATGAAATTAATAAACCTCCCCTTTCAATCAGATTGAAATTGAGGATCGAATAAGGTGTGATTGAGCAGCCAATTCGATAACAAATGTATTATTTGGGCACAATATATACACAGCCTACACAGCTGTTCTGTCTGACCAGCGCTTCCACCGGGCCGCGCGCGGCCGTGTGTGTGTTTGTGTGTGTGTCCATACCTTATTAGACACACTGTCAGTCTCCGTTCAGAATCGGTTGGTTCACGGAAATTGGTGGTCTTGTTTTTAATATGTGGCTCCAGAATCGCTAGCAAAGCATCAAACTGTCCCACTGACATTCTGAGGTAAATTTTGAATCGCTCAGGATAAATTCGCAACTCCTTGATAAGGTGATAAGAATGCTTGATAAGAACTCTCCTTCCTCTCGGCGCAATTTCAGGATGGACGTAATATTCATGTAATATTCAATATGATTCTCTTTTCAATAAGAGAGAGGGCAACAAAATGATCCTCACTGCTTGACGAATCCATTTGGTATTTTTGCGTTTTTCCCCGCAAAGGTTAAAAAAATACGCAACGGACTCGGTGTGCAAGGTTTCTATGCGTGACGAATTTTTAGACTGACGAACACGAAAATACGCACACGAAAATTTCGTACTCAGTGTGCAATGGCCTTTACTCTCTACCCAAAAAGACTCCAGTCGAAGTCAAAATAAGACATTCTACTGAAAGAATGAGAAGATTGGGCATCTTGCTTAGTTCTTAAATCCCTTTCAAGTCCCCTCAAATCTTTTTCTTGTTGAATATCTTGTGAATGAAATTGGTTGGATTTTAAAGCTGGTTAGGTTTAAAAAAAAAATCTATATGCAAACAAGATTAAGATACTGAATAAAGTCTGCATTAAAAAGATGTGTGACCATCTTGAACCTGTTGCAGAATCTCTATGTAAAGTTACTGATCGTGTGGATTATAATTGAAACGGGTAAATGTGACTGAAATCAGTTTTTCAGAACTCTTTCCCACTATATTCCAAGACTTCCACCTTTATGTACGGACAGACTGAAATTTAGTATCTATTTAGCACCAATTAATGTTAAACGCAAAGCATTACATGTCTAAAGGCACTTTTTCTGAATTGAACACAACAGCAAATGCGACTTAAGGGATTCAGAGGAGATTGCCAGTAATTAACGACTCCAATTTCAGTGTGTTCCTCACACACAAAATTCTCCTATGACTTCAGAGTTGTATAAACTGCATTTAAGCTGGGTTTTCATTTTTGGAGTTTAGCCAAGTAAACAACCATACACTCTTGTTTTATAGCCAAAGGAAAATTGGACACTGTTTAACATCTCAGTTTGTGAAAGTCTCACAGGATTGGAACGGCATGAGAGTGAGTACATTTTTGTACTAGGCCTATATATCATCTCCTCCCGTAGAGACTTACGTTGGCCTGAATGATGACCAGGTAGCGTGTGATCTCTTCGTAATTCAGCCTTTCTCTCAGAACAACAGATCCTGACAGGGTGAGAGGGATGTCGAATGTCCTGTTTGTGGTCTGTGGAGATGGAAAGAGTAGGTTAAAAGGGTTTCACACACACACACACACACACACGCACATACACAAAGGCTCACACTTCCAGCCTCATGAGAAATTCATCATCTATCTGCTTCAATAAAAAGAGAATGCTGATGGGACAAAACTACTTGACTTTCAAAACCTTCTCACCCTTATTAGCAATACATACAATACCTAACACTTTAAAATGGACATGGAGACAGGATGTTCCTTGCTCTTTTGAATCAAAATGGTTGATGTGTAAATGGGCGCTTTGCATAGCAAGGTCTTTGAATATCAACATTAAATCCAATCCACATTGCAGGTTACTCTAACCAAGAACCACCCATTTAGACAGAATAATTATTTATCATGAAAATGTTCCTCCATACCTTGAAAGCAACCCCCCACCCCCCAGGTGAACTTATAAAATTACTGTTTGGATCTCATTTAGAGATTTCATTGCATCACATTGAACATATGCATGAGATGGTCAGTGAACAGACTGTGGGTGGTTTACAGTAAAGGTGTTACTTTGAGGCTGAGACTTCGAATTTAGAGATGTCACACAAAACACTTGAACATTGTGAATAAAATATTCCTGATATGGTTAAGTGGTGTTTAGCTCCTCTCACTCCTCTCAAAGAACTAATGCTGCACTCATTAAGAAGCAATAAGAGAATGTCACCAATTTGCATGTGTAATACCACTATATTCATTTAAATGATTTGCTGAATTATATTTGCATGTCATCGCATGCATAATTTCTGCTTATTATATTTAGTGTACTTACTGCTTTGTTTTTATATTTTCACGTTGCCAAATTGTGCTAAATTATGCTTTGCATCAATGTATTCACCAAGGTTTAGGTTGTGTATGGTTGTGGAGTAAATCAATTAAACAGAACTTGCTGGAAATTCACTGTTACCTCTCCAGCACACCCAGACCATATAGAGAAATGAATAAACCTGGAAAGAAATATAAAACTATGGCTGACGATAAAATAAAGTAAAATAATAAATAAATTAAAAAATAAAAATTATATACAGAAAAAAAAAATTGTGATTAAACTGATAACAAATTATTTCTGACCAGTTGTTAGAAGGCAGACTAATTGAAAATTGGGTTACCCTTCATTTAAAGGAGACATTGTTACGGTGTAATTACACAAACATGTAAACATATTGTTACACGTTACATGTAACAATGTTTTATTACATGCAACTAACCCTGCAATAAACCTCCTAACCATAACCTTATAGTAAGTGCACATAGTTTATTATTACTCAGTAATTAATGTATAATTACATTGTAACAAGAACAATGAACAACATGTACTTACTATACATTTAGGCTTTGGTTTGGTTGCTTATAATTATACAGAATTTACTGTTGTTAGTATAGTAAGAACATGTACTGTATAATAGACTTAATAATAATAGTAACCATATTTTGATGTTACTTTTCTTATAATAAATATAAATTAGTAATAATTTTATTGTTGTTGTAGGATTTGAGGGTGAACCAAATACAAATGAATCTTCCATGTGATTAATTCGAACAGAATTCAACACCTAAAATCAATATTCCAGAACCATAAAGATCCAGCCTCCAGCTGCTGATCTAAGTTAACTTGCTAATAAATAGTGTTTCACTATAGTTTGGATATATATATATATATATATATATATATATATATATATATATATATATATAAATATATATATAGTTACGGGCTGTTCGAATGAACGCTTGATGAGTAATTTTTGCTTGGCCGTACAAGTGATTCTGTTAAGATTCCCTTTACATTAATTGATATTTCTTTTTGAGCTAAATTGACCTGTCTGGCCCCTTAAATACATATAAATATAATAGTATTATACATAAGTTGTCTTACATTGTTGTTGATGCTGATGCTGTTGTATTTTCATTCCAATGCATATTTGGTATAGTACATATTTATTACTCAAATCACATTCGAGGATATTAGCTTTAATTATTCTGAGAACACTCTGAGCCATAAAAAAAAGAAAGAAAGATAAATACATACTGGATCTTTAGGGTTGTACCGAATGGTGTATTCAATTTGTCCGTTAGGACCATCATCAAGGTCAACAGCCCCGTTGTTCCCTGTAAAACCTGAGAAGATGGTGGTTCCAACAGGCGTTAGCTGAAAAAGATAGAAACACAAGTTAAGCATTTTTAACACTTTCTCAGTTGGCCGACAATCAGCGTGAACACGGTTTCCTAAGTTGCTACTGCCATTTCATCATCATTTCAATCCTTTGGATTCCTGGTGCTGGTAAGTTGGCGGACTGGTTTATTCTTTAAGCGCATTGACCGCTGTGTTAAACAGCACTCCTTTGAGGGAGATTTTGATGTATATTCTCTAATAAAGTACACTGTGCTCCGTCTCTTCATCTCTTACAGAGTATCCTGGCTGTCATAAGGACGTCCTGCTGTGGTGATGCTCTCAGAAGTGCTAAGAAAAAGAGGAAGTAATAGGTACGAGTCTGCTGCGGAAGCTACAGACACCTGGGAACTCAGACGTTAGTTCCAGCGCCTCTACTCTGACATTCTGACAAGACATATTAGACAGGAAAAAAAAGACAAATTCCAGGCAACAAAACTGGCAAAGAGAGTTAGGATGCTTCAGAGAGCCTTTCTGATGAAAATAACTGCCATCACGATCTGAGGAAAACTGCTGTCATGATGAGGTCATGTAAGGCTATCTGAACAAAGAAAAATTAAACAGCCTGTTATGCATGATAAGCTCCTAGAAACAAAATCCTGAGTGAATCGGAAAGTGTCAAATAAAGCACAATGGCATAGACATTAGCATATGTTCCACAAAGTGCGATCAGTGAGATCTTTATAACAGTATAGCTACTTAATGCATTAAATATTAGTTGTCATTCAAAATCTTCCAATAATATGTCTTAGTAATATTATATTTAAGTACTTTTATGAGCAAGGCTCTGCAGTATATGTTGCTGTCAGACATTGTATGCCCAATTTCACTATTTTTCAGAAAACTATTCAAGCACTGTGTTGTCAAAGTAGATACTGTGGATAGACACTTGAGAGTGTCATTATATTAACATTTGACCACAATCAAGCTTGAATGGAGTTATGATGTATTTGTAACAAATAGGATAAACCCATTGAGATGCATCCTCTCGTTTTCAAGGGGGTTCTAAATGTGACAAGCTAATGTCGGATATGTGTATTTTGTCCATCATTAGAACAGAAAATTTTGAGGCAACAAGTGCAGCGCATTCACTGATCTATATAAAATGACTGGATCGTCATACAGTGAAGCCACCGCGCCGCCATATTGGTATTCCCTAGTGAGCTCACATGTTCTATTGAATCAATAGGAAAGTTTATGATTTGACTAAGAAAACATTGCATAATGAGACACGTTTTTAAATCTAAAGTCTCCCTGAACAGTCTTAAAACGCAAACATCCTAAGCATTTAAATGGGTGTTTGTTTAAATTAGGAAATTATTCCTGCTTATTAAAAATTGCTTTGACACTGCGGAGAGGACCTTGGAGAGGTCTTGCGCCTGAAATAAAAAATAAATAAAAAAAATATCGGCCGATATATCGAATATTCGGATTTTAAAACCAACAAATATTTGTATCGGTATCGGCCTTCAAAATCCTTTATCTGTCGGGCTCTAGTTCAAATAGTGTTTGATTAGTAGACAACATAATACAAACTGTATGGGTTAAACTACGCATTTAGCCCTTATTTACACTGCACACGTCTGCGCCGCGTTACAACTGCGACATCGCTACCAGAGCCGATCGTACAGACTCATGGTACTAGATCTAGTCAATGCTTGTGTTTGTGTTTCAGAAGCGTCCCAGAATCGGCTCTCCTCTCCACTTTGCTAACGCCTGTCACACATACTCCGTTTCCACTGCGTATTTTTTTCCTGTACCCATGTTAACAGGTCGAGCTGATCACACTGGACGCGAATAAGGTCCATTAATGCGTTCCGGATAACGCATTGCAGAGATCGTTTATTTATGCAGAGTCTATTTATGCTGTGCTGCACGTGCTAAAATAAAGTGACAATTTTGTGGTCAAACAGAACACGGATTGACATGTAAATATAGTAAATAAATGCATTTAATTAAACTATACCGCTATTTTTAACAGTCATTTTCTTTTTAACTTATAAGCCCGGTGTAAATAAAGCAAGGGATTCTACACGGTACCTCAACAACGGGATATATGGATGTAGCCTACTCGTCTCTTCGTGGAGGTGGAAAAACAAAAACAACAAAAAAAATAAATGCAAAAGAAAAGGTTTGATTCAGCTGTTTTTGTCAAATGCATGTTTTAATTTAAAATGTTTGTGATATTAACATAAGGCCTACATGTTTAAATGTTTTGCCACTTGCTTGAGCAACTTAATACATAACGTTAAAGAAGAACTATTCTTGCCTTGGAAAAAGCAACACTAGAATACCGACAATTGTGCATATAAATTACTACTTATAGGGTTTGAATTATAAGCTGAGGGAAGTTTTTCTACATCATTTCATTTTTTTAAACGTCTTTTTTTTTTTTGTTTTTTTTTGTTTTTTTTAAGTAGCTGCACAGCGGGTCATCTTAAAATTGCCGTCGGAGCCACCGATGTCTGTATAATGGCCGTTGGAGCCCTCTGCTGGTAGGGAATTATAAGATGGTCGCTTGAACGGTTCCAGTGGTTTCACTGCCTGGTGGCAGATTAGACTGTCATGAGCTATCCAGTCATTATAGTATAGTCATTATAGTCATTGGGCCCTATCTTGCACCCGGCGCGAATGACTTTATACACAAACGCATGTCTCATTCCTATTTTGCACGCAGGCAAAGCGGGATTTTTCCCTCCACAGACACACGTCGGTAAACTAGGAAATGAACTTGCGCTCCCTGGGCGGATCGGCGCAAAAAGGAGGCGTGTTTCGGCGCAAACATTCCCTGGTGCTATTTTACACTTCCAGAAAACAATTGTGCCACTGACCAGAAAAAACCTGGTCTAAAGTCAGTGGCGCAATGTTCATAATGCTATTTTAAGCGCGCATGCTTGCCCATGATGTAGCGGGTACACAACGCGCATTCACTGATTCTCTCATCAACATAGATGCAGTAGTTTTATTTTTGCAAATCATACATTATAACAAGAAAAAATATTAAAACATGAGGGAAATCTTTGTGGTTTACATGAAGATGAAAAAAACGAATTACCCATTTCTTAAGGCTAATTGTAGTACTGAAGGATCAGACCTGTTTGCCCAATAGTGACAAGAAACATACGTATAGGCTATAATGTTTAACCGACGCTGATGTGCGAGAGTTTCTCCATCCCCATACAACGTCACTTCTCTGTGTTTCACTGCCCTGACAAGAACGTCGGTCTCATCGGCTGTGAACGCTCCTGGCCCGCGCGCCTGGTAAACCCGCCGTTATAATAACAATCCGTTATGCAACATGCGCACCTGTTCTTAAAGGGTATGTTGGATGGCGCTCGGATTGGTTTATTTCACGTTACGCCCAAACCACACCTATGAATAATGAAGCTACTTCAGACCAACCTCTTTTAGATTTGCGCCAGGCGCAAGAGGCATTTATCCCGCCGGGAAAATAGCAATAGCGTCGGGACCCGCCCACAAAGTTACTTGCGCCATGCGCTTTGACACTTGCGTTTCAGATCGTTAAAAAAGGGCCCATTATATCAGTGATCGCATTACGTTTCCATCAACTTACAGGTTATAAAGTTTAGGTTTTTTTTCCGGTCGTTTGGCTGAAATCTCATTTTATATAAGATGAAATGCCACACACCGGTTATTCAAGACACTATCGGCTATGACACGACGAGTCTTACTAACTTTCCGTTGCAAACAAGCAGAGATGGCCCAAAATGTGTGCGGCGCTTCATTGAAGACTGAGGCAGGCTGGAGTTACAAGGTTTTACTGACAGTTTGAGAATCCAATGTAGTTACGAGGTTAAGTCACAAGCTCTTTTTAATACTTTACATTGGTAAAATATTTGCAAATCGCACAGGCAGATGTAAAGTGTGACTGACCGATAGTAATGATTTATGGAAGAAAAAATAAGTAAACGCCAAAATATGGAGATACAAGGTTTCTGTCCGACAGCCATAAAGAGCAAGTATAATCATGGTTTAAGCTCTGACATTAATAAAATGCTACAAGCAAATATAGTCATGGCTAATATGGTCATCAACAGTCATCAGCCAGACAGCATCTTGTAGCTTACAGTTTAAGACAGTCAATCAATCTCAATAGCTGTAAGGCAAAAGGACATTAAGTTAGTGACATTGATCAATGGACACCTGAACTTCTCTATAACTTCACAGCATCTGCAGACACTCAATGAACACAAACAACCCTTTAGCCATTTTAGAACCACTTGCAATTCAATCCACACGTCCATCAAATGCTTTCCCCCCCAACATTATTATTTACTTCTCCGTCTCTCTTTAACTCAGCATACTACTTCAGCACTCGGGTGGACTTATATAGTGCACTCTGCAGTGCTTGTTGACTGATGGACTGAGCTGTGTTAGTCCCCCTTATCAGTGTGTCAGTCAGACGTTTCAAACTCCGGTTTAAATCGATGGCGGGCAATACAGCCTGCCGTTTTTTTGAGGCCACTCGAGAGGAGGCTGCCTGCCACTGAAGCTGACTCCTAATGAGGGAAATCTCTACTGACAGCTCTCCGGGGAACAACTCTCAATTAGCTGAAAGCCACACACTCTCCATGAAGCCAATCCAATGTGAGAAGATCTCTGGAGACCGAGGCAGCATTCTTACAGACCCACCATGACACTACGTGTTGAATGTCCTCGGAAGCTAATCCAAAGTGAAGGAAAAAATCAAAATAGGGCTAATGAACGTCCAGAAAAGGACGCCATTTTTAACGGGAAAGGTACAAGAATGCGGTGTATTGTGACTGTAATGGCAGGGCCACACAAAGTCTCCACCATGAAACTCCACCAAACTGGCATAACTGTCATCCACAAAGTTTTACACATCTCCTGCCCTTTTCATATATCTTATATTTAGATTTCATAATGCATTTAGCTACCAAAATGAGATATCAGCATATTATAATGATTTTTGAAGGGTCATGTGACAATGAAGGCTGATGTAATGAGTAATGAGCAAAATTCAGCTTTGCCATCACAGGAGAAATTGACTTTTTTAAAAATAACAATAAATAAAAACAGTTCTTTTTAAATGTTAATATTTTTAAATATTTAAATACAGCCTTGGCAAGCACAAAAGACTTTGTTCAAAAACTTTTTTTAATCTTTTTGTTACCTAAATTCAATCTGTTCATCATATAAAGCGATTGAATCACTTTAGAAAATTTGGACTAAACCGCTCAATTCATATGGATTTGTTTTACGAAGCGTTAAAATGGCAGTTGTGAAGTAGGGGTGTAAATCGAACAGGTAATCACGATACGATACGATATCGATACCTCAAAAAATTCTACGATACGATTGCGATTCGATTTGATTTAGGGCTATATCGTTCAATTAATCGATATTTAGATATTACGTGCAAATAATTATTATGTTTTCCTTTTACGAGCCGAGGAAGACATCACGGGTTCATCAAGTTTGCTGAAATCCATCCTCGATCACTTTTAGTCCGCTTTGACGAAACTCCTCTCAGCTAGCGCGTCTTTTCAAAGTTACAAGCAGCCTTGTCACCTGACCTGAATACTACACACTGATTTGCTAAAACAGACTTTTCAGGGCTTGTCGTTTCTGCTGTAAAACATAAACTTGCGATGCCTTTTCAGTGTGACAAAGGGTTCAGTCAATCTTTTCAGGCGTCTATTTCAGCGGAGAAAAGTTACGTGAGGATGTGGAGTGTGTCAAAATAAAGGTACCGTATATAGATATTTTATGTGTGGTATCGATGCGTCGTATCGTTAGGCTTGTGATCGAGCCATAACAATGTATTTTGCGTAGCTGTCAACGGAGGGATAGAAATCAGATTTCATCAAAAAGATCTTCATTTGTGTTCCGAAGATGAACGAAAGTCTTACGGGTTTGTAATGTTATGAGAGTGAGTAAATGATGACAGAATTTTCGTTTTTGGGGGTGAACTATCCCTTTAATTACTCCAAACTTTTGGCTCATTGAATGGATCAAGGGTGCGTTTCCCGTACAACGACGTAATTCACTGTTTTACTACCATAGTACGATGCATCGTTGGAAAAATCAACTAGCTAGTCACGACTGTTTTCCGAAACCCACTGTGGCAAAGTATCGTTCAACCACGTTGGTTTGGCACGTGGTGGAGTAATAACTACTCTTAATGAAACAGTTTGAGATACAATTAACGCTAGATTCGTTTTATATAAATTACAGACATGTCATCTGAGGACTATTTCTAATTGTTCTCAGTTGTTTTGCTTAATTACCAGACTCGTTCTCATGCGCACTCTTCAAACACGTTACTTCAAATCTTTTGAAAAACTAAAAGTATGTAGGTATTTTAAATAAAAGGCACCAGTTGTACTGAATGTCAGTTTGCTTATTTTGCTCAAGCTAAGGATTTATTACCTCCAAATATCATGCAACATAGAAACGATGCCTCTAACCACAGGTCGAGAGCTGTCGTTCATACCACACAACTTTGCGATGCTCTTTGCGAATGTCCGTTGGAACAATGGTTTTGGGAAACACCGACTCGTTAAACTATGCAGATAAAGACGGAACTTGCGACCATAGTTGGCTAACGATGCTTTCGGGAAACGCACCCCTGAATAGATGAATGAGAAAAAAAGAGGGGCAGAGAAGGTTTATAGCTATATCACAAGAAGGTTTCAGCTAAAATTTCAATATTATGTTAGCTGAAAAACAGTGCAATGGAAATTCACAATGCAAGCTTTGCTGTGGAAAAACAAAGAGAAGCTAAATAAGTCCCAAAAGGTGAGTGGCAGATTTACTCAGTGAACTACAGCACTTCTGGGGTAATTACACGGCAGTCAAATACAGAGAAATGTTAACAGCTAAATGATTCAGCTCCTAGCCCGCAAGTGCAATTCATTTACTGCAAAATAACCCCGGCGTAGGTAAACCATCACACTGACACAATACACTGGTTGAATTTCCAATTACAGCTAGCAAATGTTCAGTTTTAGCTAAGCAATTCACTTCTGCAAACTTTTAATAACGTGTGCTCCAGAATGCCAGTGACTTCGGTGTTCTCCAGAAACTGAATAAAGAGTCAATCATGAAAAAGTCATTACAACTACAGAAGAAGAACAAAAGAAGCCCTGCTAAATAGAAACTCACCTCATTAATGGCTACATAGTATCGTGGCTGCTGAAAGCGTGGGGTGTTGTCGTTTCGATCCCGGACGACTATCCGCACTTCGTGTAGGATCACCGTGCCAACAAGCTCATTAGTACACTGAACCTGCACTACAATGGACTGAATGTAGGAGGGAGGCTGAAAGACAAAAAGGAAAGATCCAATTCAAGCAGTTCATTTGCATGGTGTGCATTCAGCAGGACCAACTAAAAATGACCATTTGCAGTCCATTATGAAGGCCATTACAAAGTGCATGCTGTGAACAACAGATCTCCCAGCTAAAGAGAAGCTGTTTATTTATTTATTTTAATCCTAATTCTGATTGAACCTAAATAAATAAAAAGAGAAAGAGTGTCAAAAAGTCTGAGACCACTGGTATATTATCAGCCTAACAATTTTAGGATTTAAAGTGCCACTATTATGCTTATTTGAATATTCGGCCCGTTCTCATCCCAAGGTGTCATATATGACGCTTTTGCCAATGCGTAGACATCCAACGCACATGGCACCCTTTAGCGTCAATATGAGACCCAGATATATATGGGACAGAAGGCGCCTCCTAGTGATCTAACCCTAACCCTACCCCAGACCTAAACCTACCTATAACCGAAGCGTGTTATATTGATGCTAAAGGGTGCCATGTGCGTTGGATGTCTACTCTTCGGCAAAAGCGTCGTATATGAAGCCTTGGGATGAGAATGCGTTGGAATATTACCTTTCATGCAGTGTATAATATAGCTGTTTGTGAAAATGTCTGCAAAGTTTAAAAGATCAAAGTGAACCACAAAAACAGTTAATGTCGTCAATTCCAGCCTCACTTCCTGTTACAAACTTATATAACAATGTAACAAATCTGCATAATGACAGACTATGGTCTTCATTGGTTGCTTGCAAATAACATCTACTTTGGCCTGTCCTCAAACACTTTAGTTGTTTCTGACATGTGTTGTAAGTGGTTGACCAATCAGAACAGACTGGGCCATTAGACCAATCAGAGCAAAGTAGCCTCTCAGAAAGGGCTGGTTTAGAGCGACTGAATATTCGAACCAGCCATTTTCAGACTTTTTGGAAAATTAAATGATCTGCGATAATGGAAAAACTGAAAGATATTTATTTATTTACCTTGGATGCACATAGATCTATTGTATTAGCAACTTTATAGCATTAGCAACATTTTTTTACCGAAATTGGGGCACTTTTAAAAATCCCAAATGTTTATTGTCATGTTTAAAGTGCTTCATTTTTGTGTCACTAGCATTCAGTGGTGGTCTCAGACTTGAATAGCAAAAGGATTTCAGAAAATTACATCTCGGTCCAGAACTCGTCCGGTGCTATTGAGATACAAGCGCTGCTTGACTGGGTCCAGAATGACCCAGTGGTCATGATTGTCCCGGAGAGATAAAGAGATGGTCCTGTCAGGGTCTTCTGCTCTCCCGTTTATCTGCATGTTCTCCACCAGAATGGTTCCTGTGATAATAACAAACAAATATTTTTATTTTTCCAGTGTTTCTTTTTCAAAATAAGTCATTTGTGGCATATTCCTAATCATTTAATTACACTATTAAATGCAAATGCAAGAATTGCTTGTTCTTCTCATTTGCATGCAACTACAATGGCACACATGTAAATATAACTAGGGACTGAGATTTTTTTTTTTTTTTTTTTTTTCAAGTGTCAGTTGTTTTTTGTGTAGGAAGAAACAGTAAAGCTAATTAGAGACCTAAGATGTACAACAGAGCGGATGAACAGATGTGTTTTTATTTCCCTTCTAAATTTTTGCAAAGATATCAATGAACTCCCAAAAAAAAAATCTCAAAATGAAAACAACAACATTAATTCAGCATACTGAATGATATGCTTTAAGGTATTAAAACGGTTTTCCCGGTAGAAAATTGTGCCGATATATTAAAGGCAATGAATATTTCCTTTAGATGAGACACTTCTGATACACACTGTTTACCATGATGGTTTTGAATTGCTTGAAATATGATTGGAATTACTGCAAAAAGATAATACAGTTAAGTGCAATGTACAGCACAAGTCTGTAATATAGGCTACATAAAATTATAATGAGAAGATCATTATAATTGTGTGCTTGGGACATGATTTAATGGTGAGACTTTTGTTTTTGTAATCAGGCTCTAAAAAGTATATAAATATTTGGATTTAGATTTATCGGGCAATATATCGGTCATCGGCTTTCAAATATAAAGAATTATCGGTCAAATTTTCGTATCGGTGCATCCCAGCAATTGTTGCTTTTTTGACCCATTTAAGGACTAAAGTACATCTTTATGTCATTTCATTATTACTTCTATTGTCTTTGAAACATGGTTAAAGTGTATTTGTGGTAAATTAAACTTAAATATTAATGTGATTTCTAAGAAACATTTAAATATATTTGGATTAACACATTTGTAATGACGAAGAAGCAATTTAGTACATTTAATATATATATATATATATATGTATATATGTATATATATATATATATATATATATATATATATATACACATGCTTGTATATATTTAAGACATATTTTCATGTATATACTGTACATAGATTTATATATAATTTATATTATATATAAATATAAATATTTTATATAAATAATATTTTTTTTCTTAAATATACATGCACGTTTGTATATATATATATATATATATATATATATATATATATATATATATAACAAATAACAAACTTTAATTACAATTAAATGTGATTTAGTGTTAATATCACACGATCAAAGGCTATTTTTTTTTTTTGATGCCTTGTTTGTCGTCATGGTCACTCATTTGATTTCGTCACTAAGTTCAAGTGTGTGCGTGTCATTATCTCCCCTACTTAAGTTCAGTTGGTGTGTCTAGGTTGGGTCTCGTCTTTGTGCAGTTGTGTTTTGGATGTACTGTGTTGGATTAATGTCATTGGAATTAAAGCTTTTCTACTTTATCATCTTCGTGTTTTGAGTCTCTCCCACACAACCCGTGACAATTAACACATCTCAACTCATTAAAATTTAAAAGTGTACTTCTTTAAAGCATGAAAAAGGATTATTAAAACAAAACATAACAACTGTTATTCAATCTTTTCACTGGAAATTAATACATAATGACCTTTTTACGTTTAAGCCTACTTAAATGTAAAAAGGTTAAGAAACATAGTCATGAATGTGTATGTATGAAATACACTTCAAGAGCACAATAAGCACACGTCTTTTTCACAGGGGGGGTGTCAGAAAATGCAACCAAAAACTGTGTAGAGCAGTCTCCAGGTGTTGTTGTGTGGGTTTAATGAGACCTCTCTGAATGCAGCAGGTCATTTGATCTGACAGCATAAGAACACATTGCATGAGCTACAGAAGCAGTTCACTAAGTAGAGCAGAACATCTCACGCTCACTTTAGCCTTTCATTTCAAACCGCTGTATGACAGTATTAATTCAAACTAAATCCTTGAGGAGACTTCACACTGAGTTGTTGTTTAATATTGTTTCATATTTGCTTTGTATTGTAAGACAGACAATTTATGTCTAAAACACAGCTATATAGCCGGTGCACTAAGACACATAACAGGGTAAACAAAGCACAACACCTTGATGGAAAATAAACTAATATGGTTTCATGCGTCATCTTTTCCCTGCAAGTCATCAGCTACAGTTATTACTGTGCATAAAACAGCCAGGGAACACACGGTCATTTCAGGCACCATAACACTATAATGCTAACATCATTTCCTTTCCTTATGTTGCCAATAGTAACCAATGAGCTGGCCCAAATCAGTAGACTTGCACTGCATCTGAATATGCCCACTATACCATTATATATAGCAGGCGAAAAACAGTATGTGAGCCAAGCAATTACCCGGATATATACTACTAATTCTGGTGAGATTCTCAAGTTTACATTCGATGGATGCTTCACTGTCCCATGAGGCCACGGGAGAAAAATTGTGAATGGAGGTGAAGATGCAACTGACACCATAGGTCACATGACAATGACAACATATAACATGTATTTAATTCATAATACACACATTCATACTATACAGAACATACTTTTTTGTTGCATAGTGATGGATGGATGGATGGATGGATGGATGGATGGATGGATGGATGGATGGATGGATGGATGGATGGATGGATGGATGGATGGATGGATGGATGGATGGATGGATGGATGGATGGATGGATGGATGGACTTTTCGGTATGAAGTTAATATGAACATTCAAATAAGAAATAAAATGTTGTTTTTTTTGGTTGTTGTTGTTGTTGTTGTAATGCTGTGGTCCGCTGAAAAGGATTGTATGTTTTCTGTACCCTTCTGTACGCTAAAAAATATACTTTGACAACATACTAATGATATTGCCTCACTCATCAAAGCACCAGAAGTGTGTTTTCTCCAGTGTGTTCTTTTCACATACAGAACAACTCTTTCGCACTATATTCCAGGTTGCAGGTAACCGCTTCTCCTCCTCCCTCTCTCTATAGCCCTGTCTCTCAGCATGCGGCCAGATGGTTTTCTATGTCACACCAATGGGTGATGAACGCATTCTTGGCGAGCACTGGGACTATCTCCAAAAAGCGGCACGCAATTCCCTCTCTCTGCTGTCTCAAACAGCGGTGTGCCTGATCCTGGACGTCCCTTGGCAGCTGGTTTGCAGCAAGCCGCAGCCCTTGCAAGCTGCCAGCACACCTGGGTGATGCTCGGCACAGTATGTTGAGTTATCTCTGTTCACACTTCAATGTGAATCCTCCTCCTTTCCTTCATTGGCCTCACTGTTCTCTCTGCAGGGTTCCACCCCAGCTGAAAGCACCGTGTCCATCCAGCTCTATCATTCCTGGCTTGGAAATGTACTTCCTGTGTTCTTCTGAACTGCAGTGGTGTAAAGAGACTCTCTGGGCAAGGAGAATCTGACATTCTGTAAATGTTTTATCACTCACATTGATAACGGTATAAAAAAGAAATGTGTGTTCTCATTCCCTCAGTTGGAGTCAAAATGGCAGTTTTATCAGCCATTCCTGCTAAGCGGAGCCAGACTGTTACAGTACATCCTGACCCTGGTATTAAAGCTCATGAATATCATACGTATATATGAGAGAATATTGATCAGGGCATTTACAATTCCATCAAACTACACAGCACACCATGTTTTCATCAGATTCACAGAGAAACTTATGTTTATAGTTATTATAAATGCATAATTGCTACAATGAAATCTATTTATTTTACATAATTACTCAAATAATTTGAAATCATCTGAAAATGAATCACTTAAATACTGTGAGTAACTTTAATAGAACACATTCAGTTTATCTTTAACTTTTTTAAATGGTAAAACTAGTACATCAGTAGTACATGACTAGTACTAGTGCCTGGTAAAACTTCACATCAAACTTCACATTACTTGAACTTGAAAAGTTTTTATTTAATATATATAATATAGTGTTCAAATACTCAATCACTATAAAATCAACAACTGGTCAGGAATAACAGGTAGTTAATTACTATCTTTAAATTTAAAGGAGAACTCCGGCTCAAAATGAACCTTTGGTCTAATAACACATTGGTACCTAGTCGACCTTTCTCTGAGATTTGTTTTCATGATAATTGAATATAAAGAGGTTTTTTTTTTTTATGTTCCAAACTCCAAAGAGTTAAGCAGAGATGGAGCTGCTCTGAGATGCTGAAAACACCACGAGATGCTTGCAAAACAAAACTTTTGTTGTTGTTGTTGTTGTTGGAACTTGTTTGTGGAGTGCGTCACAAAAATAATCAGAAACTTATACATATTTGTAAACATTTTTTTTTTCACATGAATCCTCATCCTGTTGTTTATGCTGCTATTTGCACATGCAAAACAAAACATGTTATTTTTAATAAGACATATTCTAATTTAATTTAATTCTAATTTCATATAATCTTGTTGGTTAATGTGCTTCAGTTGCCGGTTTGGAAAAAACAACAACAACAACAACAACAAAAAACTAAATTAACATCCCTAGTTGATGGAACAATGAAAATATAATAGGTATGGAATGACAAGACAAAACACTCACAACAGACATGTTTCCACCAGCTCTTTTGACAACATGCACATATAAAATAGGCTACCTGTGTGTTTACTTCACTGTAGGCGTATTATACAGCTACAATTCCCTGCTGCGCATTGCTGGAGTCAGAAATATTTACATATGGAAAAATGTATCTGTGACCACACTGGCTGACCCATGTCAACAATAGTCTTTATCCTCCAAACTAAGAAAGCCAACCTCTGAAACCCAAGACCAAAAAAGAAAGTCGTACCTGAAAGGTGCATAATAAGATTCCTCTCAGACGGCAAATGTTACATAACAGTACATAGCCTACAGTACAAAACAAATATACAGTGGAGAAATTTTGAAATGACAACAAAGTTTGGGGTCTAAATTGATTAGTATGTAAACTAGTATGTAAACTTTAGATCCTCGATGTAAAATATTGGATAGAGCTGTTTGTCAACTTTCAAGTTGTTGCAGCGGGGGGAAAAAATTCTGTGGATTGATTTCCACCCCTTTAAGTACGATATGATGTTTCACTAAAAGTTCGGGAGGAGCACATTCAAACTTGCACATTGTTTCTTTCACAGCCAGGAATACGGGGGGAGTACTCTGGGTTTGGGGCCAAATAACGAGCCAGGAGCCGTCTCCTCAGACAGCACGCCAAATATGCATACCATTTATTCTATCTGACTTGTGTGAACTCGTGAATTTGCTGGAGTTTTCCCTATTTTCCACCTCACTATATATTGTACATATATATATATATATATATATATATATATGAAATATTTATTTATTATGAATATATGAAATATACATTCACAAATATATCTAAATGACAGTGGGGGGAGGTACCACAGTGGACAGGTGATGTAATTGGTGTGTGGCTGATTACTGTATAACACCGGTAACACAGGCTATCACAACAAGTGATGGAATATTGTGCTGTGCAGTGGATTTTGGTGGATATTGGAATGTCTTCAAAAGCTGGACATTGGAATGTCTCCAAAAGCCAAAAAAAATGGTTTGGCAACTATTTGAGTGGCAGAACACAAATTGTTCAGGTTGATGGACTGGTGTGTCCTCAATCTCATTACTTATACAAAATGGTGTCCCCCACGGGTCCATTTTGGGTCTCATTATATTTACTATTTATATAAATGACTTGTGTCAGAATGTAATAAAAGTAAATTGTCATTTCAGCCCATTCTTATCCTTTAGCGTCACACAAAACGCTACATGACAAAAAGGCGCTATACTACACACACGGCACCCTTTATCGTTAATATAACACGTGAACCCAAGTTGTCATAAATCCTTTAATGTAAAATGAGACTACCCTACCCTACCCCACACCTAAACCTACCCATCACAGCGAGTGTTATATTAACGATAACGGATGCCATGTGCATAGTATAGCGCTGTTTGGTCATAAAGCGTTCTATATGACGCTAAAGGATGAGAATGCGTTGGTCATTTTTATGCGGATGATATCTTTTGTATTGTTCTGTCACATCTTTAGATAAAACTAAAATGATGTTCTTTTCTAAATCAAGGGGAAAAGATGCTTGTCAAGTTGTTACACTAGATGGGAAAGTAATTGAACGTAATTGAAGTAATTCTTTTATAAGAAAATGTATTCTTCAAACAGCATATAGAGTATTTAACAAAAAAAATGTAAAGTTGGGTTTCTATTATAGAATCGAATACTGTTTCTTGTTTAGTACGAGTAAAACACTTATACAAACAACATTTATGTCAATGCTGGATTATAGTGAAATATTATACATACAAGCAAATCAATCTTTGAAAATGCTGAATTCAGAATATCATGCAACACTAAAATTTGTAATTCTAATTTTCGTACTCATCATTGTAGCTTGTATGATTGTTGGCTTCCCATCTTTGCACAATCACAGGCTGGAGCACTCGTATATTTTTATTTTTAAAGCTACACTGTGTGATTTTTACCCCCATATAGAGGTGAAAAGGTATATGACCATCCAGTGAATATTAGTTTCTGTTCCTCTCAATTCCGATTTCGTTTTAACTCCTACGGTGGCCAATGTAGTCCAGGATTAACATGGCTTCCGGTTTGACCTCGTCCATGTGTTAACTCAAACGTAAACGCGAAAGGCAAAGCTTGAATTAACAGGTATGTCCCTCTTTGGCAAATGTACTTTCAAGATGGAGGGGCAACATGGCGACAGACATTAGAACCCCTTACCCATATGCATTTTCAAGAGCATATTATACACTCACGAGAATACTTTATTACTTGAACGAAGTAAATATACATTAATGAACACATATATTTTTGAAAGAACTAAGTGTTTTTAGCTAAGAATAAACTAAAAGAGTTACACAGTGTAGCTTTAAAGCCATACTTTGTAAACTGCCTGCTTACTACCAGGAAGCAGTCACTGCCTAAGTCACTACCAGGAAATGTAATCTTCGATCATATGGCCATATCATGTATGATATCCCACGACTGTGAACCGTCTTCGTTGAAAGTGCCTTTAAAGTTTTTGCACCTTTTTCCTGGTATAAATGGCAGACTCACTATTTACTGACATTGAACCAGTTTAAAATTAGGATAAAGGACTATTTGAGTACTAAATGCACATGTGCTGTTACGGAGCACTGCTGGTGATTAAGTTACATTTGAAATGTTAATTTAATAACATTTAATAAAATGGCAATTTTATATGGAATTACTATTCTGCTGTCTTGGCCAGGACTCCCTTGAAAAAGAGATTTTGAATCTCAATGGGATTATTTCCTGGAAAAATAAAGGTAAATAAATAAATAATAAGCCTGCACCATCCCCCCACCATTTTAATTCATCTTGAGTCCCCCTTGGATTTTGAGAACCATTAGTATAGATAATATTCAAGACAGACTTTGAGCAGCTCGGTAGGTCTAGGAGACAAGAAAATACATTTTAAAAGAAAGAGATGGATGCTGGCCCTAATTTAAAGATGAGAACAAAAGTAATAAATGACAGACTTGGCTGTGGTATCAGCAAATCTAATCATCAAGCAAGGGTCATTGTGGTCAGTTTGTTGGCTCTAATTGGATGCAGAGAGGATGATCAGAGAGCATGTGGGATGTTTAATAAGATCCAGAGGAGAGCATGGTAAGATGAAGATGAGTTGATGCAAGACATGTCAAATGTCAGGATATAAATGGATGCCCTTCCACCCCTCATCCTTGCAGTCAGACAACAGGTCAGTTTATTCTTAGGAGTCCTCAAAAGCCTCCAACAAATCCACCTCTACCTTGACACCAAAATCCCACACTTTTTTTTCCAGACTTAAATTGCCTAGATCAATAGTCTTTCCATCCAACCGCCTAACTGTCACTCAAACGTAGCAGTAATTACCCACTAATCCAAGCATCCCACATTTGTCTTCTCACCTATATTGGGGACACTGAAGGGGTTCCTAAACCATGGTTTGCCTGGTCATCCGTTGAGCCACCAACTTCGTCGAGTCCTGACAATTAATCTATCAAGCAACCAATGCGATAACCTCCAACGTACACTCGATCAACACCAGGGTCCTTACCCAATACCTCACATTCACTGTAAAAAAAAAGGAGTACAAGAACAATAATGAAGTGCTATTGAAATAATGATCAATGTGTAATGGTCCACCATGCCTTACAGGACTAAATAATGTGAGAGGCTCTTGATTAAATGGTTCTTTTTTTCCAGTAGAAGGCTATTCAGAATCATAACTCCAGCCATTTGAAGAAATTGCTGAGACAAGTGTTAAGTTAAATCGTCCTTGAGGTTAGAGTTTTATTTGTTTCCTGCCATTGGAAAAATCGTTTATTTCATTTAGAGGAATTTCCCAACAGTTGCAGGGACATTTCAGATTTTTAGTATCTTGATTGTAGCGTGTGAGTAGTTTCATACACAAGTCATAAATATGTCATTATTAGATAAGAACAATCATAGCATATGATATAGGAGTATAGAAGGTTTGACATCTCAGGCTGGAATGAGTCATGCTTAGTTATAATACATCTAAATATTTAAAACTCCAACTGACTAATACATACACTAATGATGTTTAATTCACTATTCTGACAAACTTTGATTATTCTCACAAAAAAAAACATTAAATGAATAAATAAATGCAATGGGAAGTAACAGAAAGGCCCCCTGCAGGCCATCAAGGCCGTCAATATGGGTAATGTATGAATTAATAATTCATACATATATTTAGACCCTCCATCAAAGATGGGAAAATGCAGCCCTTCGAAAGGAAGAAATACAGTAAGTTGCTTCTCTTAACTTTTTCCATTTAAAGGTCCCATTCTTTGTGATCCCATGTTTCAAACTTTAGTTAGTGTGTAATGTTATTGTTAGAGTATAAATAATATCTGTAAAATTATAAAGCTAAAAGTTCAATGCCAAGCGAGATATTTTATTTAACAGACGTAGACTATATCAAACGGACCAAACCACAGTTTTTTGACTAACGTCCACCCACAGGAATGCTCCCTCAACTCCCTCAACTTGCGCACTTCTTATAGCTTAGTGTGTTTACTCAGCTCGTACAGTGATTTTGACGCTTGGTAAAACTGACGCTTCATCTTTTGTATGATGTACAAAAATCAGTATATGTTTGATCATCATTCGGACCTGGTCTGAAACGGCAGACTTGTAACTATTAATAATAATGGATACATACAAGCAGATGACAAATACGTTATAATAACCGTAATTAAACTACTAAACTATACCTGTTCCAAATCAATACAGCACTCTGACTCTGTAGGCATTATTGTCCGACTCAAAATGAGCACCGTTACTGAGAGTTTCTCATTCCGTGAGATGAAATTGTCCTGAGAGACTGAGCGCGAGCTCATGAAGCTCCGCCCCCTGTGCCGGCAGAAGCAGCAGCTTATTTGCATTTAAAGGGCACACACTAAATCAGCACGTTTTTCTGAGCCCCAAAAATGACAATTTAAATATGCTGTGAAAAAAGGATCTGTTGGGTATTTTGAGCTGAAACTTCACATCCACATCCTGGGGACATCAGAGACTTATTTTACATCTTGTGAAAAGGGGCATAATATGGGACCTTTAATGCACAGACACTACAGCCATCAGTATGAAAACTCAGAAAATAGTCAACCTCAGCAATCATTTAGTCAGTTAGTTGTACAAAAACTTGGCCATATTGCCCATTCCAAGCAGATGATGTTTAATATTTGTACTCCATACTTGCCCAAGTAATTATTGTGCTTATAAGCATGCATTGTCTAAAGTGTAATTAATTTGGATATTTTATATCCAAAACATTTATCACTATTTCCCTGAAAATCTTGATTACAGTTTGAGCTTTCCAAAGTTGACACGTTTAGCCAAATGATGATCCTTTATGTGGTGTAGCTTTCAGTGGGTTTCAAAGATAATGAGTGGATCTCAGAGACGGGAGGATGAAATGAAAGAAAATGGAGGAAAACAGCATATTATCTGTAATTTGAGGTAAAGGCAGCATTGCATTGCATATATTGAGGATAATACTCATGGATGAATATGATTATTCTTTACTCTAATAATTGCGTAGAGACTCACAGCTGTAGGAGAGAAATTTCAAGGTAAATTACAAAAGGAGAGATTACCACAAATCCTGCCAACTTATAGAAGCTCTGAAATAAGCTTAAGAAAAGCGATTTTCCTTAATTTGACCAAGCAAACACTTCTCCAACTTCTGGACAAAAGCTCAACTATTTCATCTTTTTCTGCCATTAAATGGTATTAAAGACAAACAGAGAGAAAAGATTAACTCATGCTAAGATACAATTGTATGCTGAGATGATCTCCAAACACTGGAAAACCCAGACAGAAACTGTCAAACTTATAACACTTTATGCAAAGCAAATATAGGTACTTAAAGAGCTCAAACCAAAGTGTAGTACCATTTTGAATACCAAAATATAATTTTAAATATGCAAAAGTGTGGTATTACGATTTGTTAAATCACAAAATTATTTTCTTGATTCTGGAATATACGCCACTGTGGCATCGCTCATACTTGAAACGAGCAGTTTGTGTGAGAAAACGAACAGTATTTATAATGGTTTTACCTCGTGCAACCACAGCCACGTCCAACTGAACCGAACTGAACCATGTCCAACGTTCCGCCGGAAGTGATCACTTGCGTGTGTACGTCACTCATTGTTTATACAGAGATTTCGGCGATCACTTCCGGAGGAACGTTGGAGATGATTCAGTTGGACATTGGACAACTGATTCAGATCAGTTGGATATTGGACAACTGATTCAGATCAGTTGGACATGGCTGTGGTTACACGAGGTAAAAACGATATAAATACTGTTCGTTTTCTCACACAAACTGCTCGTTTCGTGTCTTAGGCCATCAATGTGAACTTACTTTTACGAGTCATTAAATCATGTTTAATTTGGACTTCTCTGTGCATGCTCTTTGACGTGGACCCCCTAAACCTGCATTATATGATGGACAGACAACACCGGTTTGACCGAAAAATGTCAAAATTGAAAATACTGTGGAAACATCTTGGATGCCCTTGAGGTAAGCTAAAACATATCAAAAATTAATTTCAAAGTGAACTATCCCTTAAAGGGGACTAATTATGACAATATTTAATATAAGTCTTAGGATAAAAAGAGAAGTGGGTGGATTTCTACACATTTATGTTCAAAGGTAAAAGTGAATTTTTAGACACCTAAAAGACACCTAACCCCAGCTGCTCCCGAAGAGCTGGATGGCGCCTTGTATGGCTGACACCACCGTCGATGTATGAATGAGTGTATGAGTGGGTGAATGTGAGGCAAAAATGTAAAGCGCTTTGGTGGCCATTAGGTCTATAAAAGTGCGATATAAATGCAGTCCGTTTATTTGCCATTTAATTTTGCATACTACGTCCCTTTTAAAAACTCTGACCAAACTTTCTATTACTATAACTGAAAGATTGTTTGCTCATAACTTTGAAAGAATCATGCCAGAAGGTTAAGAGGTTGTTCCCTGTTAGCTGAGTCAGAGGTCAGCAAAAGTGTTGACCCTTTATCACACCTGTACGCTGTCAATATCCATTGAAACCTTCTTATAGCACCTCAGAATTTGAGCACACAGAACAGAGAGCAGATGAAGAGAGGATGAAAAGACAGTACTTGAAAAGACCCATCAAAGTAGCAACGTACTGTATGCCATCTGTGCATCTGCACCATGGTGAGGTGCACCATGGGAGGTCTAAGATAAGTGTAAAGAACAAAAAATTGCTTTTATCAGTGCAACATACACATCTTTAAGTCCAAAAATGTTCTCCAGTGGATCGGAGCAAATCTGTTCACATTCATCACTGTCAATTAGCACAAAAAGAAGAGAAACCGCACAGGACAGTTGCGCCACTTTCATATGCTGTATTTCAATCTCCCTCTTGTTAACTAACCACCAACACTACAGTTTAACCAAGAACTCTTCGCACTGTATATTGAGTATTAAATTAAGTAATTTGTCAGTTGTTTCTCCACAAGCACATCTCTTTTATATGTAAAAGATCATTACCAGAAAACAGGTCTTTGTTTACAGTTGTCCTTCATAGTCAATGTAGTCTGATTCACAACCAAATGACTCTTATGAACCAGTTTTTATGTGCGGCGCTGCTTTGTGTACAGCAATCCACCTGTTTCTGCTCTAAACAATGGGCGCCGCCATGACGACGATGCCGGTAGTCAACTTCCGGTTCCAGTCTGGTCTATGCATTTTTGCCATGTGTTTTAGATTGTGTCATCCCTACATCGCTAAACTACATCGAAAAAAAAAAAAAAAAAACATTCATCAAATGTGATCTGATCACGTTATTTTTTTAGTAAATCACAGATTAAAACAAAATGAACGTTTTTCTTTGCTTCATAACTTCCAAAGGATAGCTGATGCATGACTGCACGATCTCCCTAATCCAGCAAACATCCGACAGTTTCTATCACCCCGACTGCTCCAGAATAACAGTACAATAAGTTTAGGCTGGTTAGCCCTTTGACTCCTGTCTACATCTGCTTTCAAAGATGCATAGTCTTTATATTTCTCAGGCCTGTGAGGTTAGGTATACGTTACGCTGAGTTTCATTCATGAGACCAAAGTCCAATTTGTGCGCTGTCGCCTCCGTCATGATCATCTATTGTTTACTATTTACTTCTTATTTATTAAAACCAGGCGATAGGTTGATGAAACATTAATTGAAATTAAGATAGAATTAGTGAAAAAGGGAAAGCAGGAAGTAGAAAACCGTCAAGTCAGTTGAATCCGCTATGAATCAGGGAAGGCAGAAACAGGTGGATAACCAAGGAGATGCTATTTCTACTGTTTCATAAGCGCCACCTAGACCCCGTTTACACCTGGTATTAAAATGCGATCTGTATCCAGATAAGTTATCCGGATAATAAGTGTTCTGATCTTACCTTTGCTTTTACACCTTGTATTTTTAATGCGTCCTCGTTATCCACATTGAGTTCGGATCTCTGTTCTCCAGAGTGACCTGTGCGTGAGCACTGAGGTGGCGGGATATCAGCTGTAGTTTGTCAACATGGCAGGATCGCTATTATGCGTTCACAATGGACGCAAGTAGCGCGTCAGGCACGAGTGATTTCAATGTTAAGTCAATGCAAAGACGCGTTACACGCGTAAAAAATTCCTGCGGCGCGAATGAGAAGTTGTTCGACTACATCCGCGAGAAGTTGCGGCCTCTGCTGTCACGGAGAAATACTCTGTCACCGGTGTCTGTGGAGAAGTGAGTTGCAGCTGCGCTTTATTATGCCACAGGGTCTTGACAATCTCTCGTCTTTAAGTACAGAAACTGTATGCCACGGATTCTACCAGGATGACGTTTGGCAGGTAAGAATGCGATCACGTCGTACGGATTGCGTTTACACCTAGTAAAGATCCGAACTCAATGCGAGCCAGACTACCTCCAGATGTGGTCAGTTAGATCCGATCACAATCCGATCACAACGTGTTTACACCTTGCATTAACATGCGTTTTGTATTATCCGGATAACTTATCTGGATACAGATCGCATTTTAATACCAGGTGTAAACGGGGTCCTATAGGGTCCTATATGCTTTTTTCATTCAGTACTTTCAACTGTTTTTGTTTTGAGCAGGTATGTTTTACTTTAGCCGCGTTTCCCAGGAACTTTACCCAGGAACTAGGAACTTTGGGGTGGTACTCAGTGTGTTTACACCGCAGGAAACAGGGTGTAAATGAAGTTCCGGGTAAAAATAGTAGTTTTTTAGAGTTTGGGAACTTTCGGGGTGGGACTTGTGGGCTGAACATGCTGATTGGTTCTTACCACTTGTTCTTTCTACCCAATGGCACGGGTTCGTCCCATCCATCTCACAGTCAATGTCCGCTGATAACAAACGTCTACTTTTATATATAGCATTACAAACTTTCTGAATACGTGTTGTGTGCTCGTCTGTTATCTGCCATTTTGTTAAATACCTCGTTAGTAAACCAATCACACACAAAAGCAGCACAGCTTGAATCTCCTCCATACAAAACTCAAACAAACGCTGGGAGGAGCAGTCACACGCAGTTCAATGTAACTACATAATGTTACGTTACTTTAGTTCGCGGTGTAAACACAGTAAGCAAGCGGTACGGGGCAAAAAAAGTTCCTGGGACAAATAGTTCCAGGTAATTGCAGTGGAAACGCAGCTTTTTTTCTAAATCTATTAATGATACCATCTAATTTAAAACAAAAACAACTCGTGCTACATGTGTGTAGCATATTTGTTTGGATCTTGATTAAAATGCAGTGATTGCCTCTCATTTAAGACCAGATTGATCTGTAATAGTGCAAATAGACTAATAAATTAGCTTTAAGGTGGGAAAAAACAATCAGCAAATGGTGTAATTGGTGCATTCCTAAATTTAACCAAACTAAATCAAATTCAAATCGAATACAGAGCTTGCGAACCAAAATTCTACACAACCCACAGACCCTCACGATCGGGAATTGCACCATTCAAATTGCCTTCAGCCCATTTTTATGAGCACGTTTGTGTTAGTAACATATTGGCATAATTCCGTAGGTGAATCAGCAACGAAACAAAAACAACATGCCGCATTGAGTTGGCACAATTCATTTTTAGTGAATTGTCCTTCACAGATAATCTGAGCCAAACCAAAAATTGGCAGACTTGAATCTCATGACTACGTGTAAGTGATATTAAGAATTCTGACCACACACCATCAAAATTACAGTCTTTCACTTAGTTTCATTAGATGCTGATAAAAAAGAAACCAACAATATAGACTTACCATTAGGGCTCTCCTCATCTATGGCTACAATGGTGGCAGGTGGGCCTGATCTGGAGAGCTTGCACTCTGAAAAGCAAGGACACAGATTAAATGGAAATAAGGAATGGATAAAAGAGACATAAGAATTTCATCCAGTCTAGACCACGATGTAACTCATACTGAACAAGACATTTCAATTTCAGTGCACATTAAGTCACACAACCTGCACATAAAAAAAAAAGATCTATGAGTACTGTAACCTATCCGCCACTGGGACCCCGGGACCACAAGTCAAAGATAAATTTACAAAATGATTTCTTTATGTGTATAGAGAGAGCTGTTACCACTGGGGTTGCGAAGGGTTAATAGAGTTGTGCTCTCATGCCCGATGAGAGAACTAAAGAGTAACAGAAAGATAAGATACATTGTCTTACCCTCATACTGCCAGTCTGGAGTTACAGATAGTGTCATCGGCAGAGAGCAGGAGGAGGATGGAGTGACAGAAAGGTGGGGAAAGACACAAGAAAAAAAGAGAAAGAAGCACAAAATCAAATTTGCATCCAATGCTCATGAGATAAGACAGAAAAAAAGAGAAAAGAGACATATATACATGGTAAATTTTAGAAGACAAGCAGTGCAAGTGGTGTTCATTCAAGTACATTTATATTCTAGTGGACCTCAAGATGTTCATGATTTTGCCAATGCCAAGTAGATGTGTTGCCAGATCTTATGTTGGTCGTGGAACAACATTCCTTATCAGATGATAAAAAACCATAACCAAAAATCTAACCCTGTCTAAGTCTGTCTAAATCTAAGTCTGATTGGTTGAATGAATTGTTGTTCCAACATCAATGAGGATATTTGTCTTGAATAAAATATAGTAAGTGCACCCAAATCAGTTATGGACAACATTCCCTTTTCTTTTTTTTTTTCTTTTTTGGCATAAACGTACCCATACATATAATTCACTCCAGTTTCTAGCTGAAATGAATACTAGTGGTAGTAAAATTGTGATTAAAGGGGCAGATTATCAATTCATAAAGAATTATTTTCAAATTCAATAGAGCATTAACCTTTTAGCACTTAACAGACATTTCATTTCCAAACTACTGCAATATGTACACCAACCACATTAATAAAACATTGCCATATCCGTCAAGTTAATATGTTTTGAAAATTCTGATCTGAACCTGCTTGTAGTGCCACTCCCTGGACATTTTACTTTAAAAATGTCACAGACATAACCAGAAATCTCACAAATCATCTCCCTTTTCTCGAAATGTTGCTACAGGCACATTTACAGTGAGCTTGGTTTGCTAAAATCAAAGGCAAAATAAATGAATGTTAGTCTAGCCTAAATCCCAGCCCTTAAAGGGATACTCCACTATTTTTGGAAATAGGCTCATTTTATAAAATGAATCCATTCAGCTGATTTCCTAATATTTAGAAGAATATCAGTAACCAGACCGTTTCTGGTCTCATTGACTTCAATAGTAGGAAAAAAATATATATACTATGGAGGTCAATGAGACCAGAAACTGTCTGTTTACTGATATTCTTCTAAATATCAGAAAATCGGCTGAATACATTCGGAAACGGTAAAACCCAACAGTTTAACTCTGGGGGAGTGCTAAAATAAGCCTATTTCCAAAAAAAGTGGAGTATCCCTTTAAACTAACCACAAACGTAAAACACAGTTGGTGGCTTAACACATTTGATTCAATACCAACAAAGTGTTGATCCAGGAACATGGACTAATTGGCAAAACCATTGTCACAAATTACCTGAACCATGAGTTGGCCAATCAGGGAAAATTGTAGCCAGATCAATATCTTCAATTTTTCCTGGAACTGCAATACTTTCATGTGAATAAAGCTCTTAACCACACACTACATGCCCCCATCTAACCTTAACCTACAAACCGATGAAAATCTAGAGTTGATAAGAATGATTTTTCAAGCCTTAAACCTTGCCTTAACCTCAAGAGCCCCAACCACAACCTTAATGTTAACTCTAAAATCAAATCACAGATTGATAAGAATATCCAATACAATTCAATTCACATTTATGTGTATAGCGCTTTTAATAATGCATATTGTTTCAAAGCAGCTTTACAGAAAATACATGCGTCTCCATTACAATTTAGAGTGATCTGTTATCAGAGTTAGCTAACAGTTAGCTAACACTATATTCATTCAAACAATGTATTAATTTATGGCAGAGACATTGAGCTCATTTGAGTAATGATGAATACATGTTTGTTAACAAATGTAGCATTGGTGCATGTCGATTCAGAGCTTGCTTTATCTAAAATCTTTGCAGGAGTTAGCGCTGTCTCTTCACATGTGTTGGGGAATCTGAAGTCTTCATAAGAAGCTGGATCCAAAATGGGGCTGACATACACTCTAGTTACCTAGTCTAGTTGTTCTTCACGCTCCAACCCCCAAACGGTTAATGTCATTTTGTTCCGTGACCAACAAGGACGATGATCCTAAACATGTCCAATTTGTCCAAATCGCTACAGCTTGACAGCGAAATGGGTTGCAAACAGTTTAAGTCCGATGCAATTTCTACATCAGTGCTACGTGTATTGAGAACAACAGAGAGATGATTGACATAAATATAATTGTTCCTGACAGTATAGTTATTGCATTTTTCGAAGCCATTGCCTTGCCATTAGCAAATGTTCTTCAGACGTGTCACAATTTGAAGTTACACAAGACAAAATGGAAATATTTGAATTTCACTGTCAAAGAAATGGCACAAAATCCTCAATAAAAACAAAAGAAAGAACTGAAGTTTTTTGCAGGAAAATCACCAAGATGTTTACAAAGAATCTCCTAAAGCCCCAATTTCTAATCATCCAAGTATCTCTTAAATCCACAACTTCTAACCCTTTCCGTGTACCATCCTACTTTAAGCTTCAACTGCATTTTGCTCGAGTCCTGCGTGGTGTATTTCGCCTCGACAGAGCGGGAACAGACTATCCCGCTCTCTTGATTTACAGTGGCATGCAATGAGACAGTGCTACGCTGCAGTCCTTGAGTGACTGATTTGATTAACATGCTCCTTCACGGTAGGCAAGACCAGATCTACGACTGCTGTTGCTAGCGGGAGGAATCCGGTCTCAACTCGCTGGCTTTTCTCCACCGGTCTCTCCTCCTTACGTACCCTTATCCGAAAATTAATGGCAAGTTATGAGAAGAAGACAGTAGACTATAAATCATCCAAAATCGACACCATGAATTCTGCAACACAGATCAGTGATTATGAACAAAATGGGTTTTCTTCAGGGGCGCAAAACCGCGCTCCATTCACAAAAGAGGACAAGTAGGAAATTAACTGTCGCGTTACGCAAAGGTTAATAGTTTGAAGAGTAAATGAAGGTCAAGTCTACAGTAAAAGTTCCCGGGATTGGTTTGCTGCGTTGTGACGACGACCGTTTGCAAGTCTTGTCTCTGGCCAGCCGCTCATGAATTAGGGATTGACAGCATTTGTGTGGCGTTACGTAACATCAGAAGTGCTGACACATTAAACCGATGCAAGCTGGGCTCTCTTAGCAACAAGGCCTGATGGGGAGCAGGGTTTCAAAGGAAAGACCAACTATCTTGTGTTCCCATTAAAGATTCATGGCTGTGGGGCCCTTTTATACTGAGCAAAGGAAAAGCATGACTCAGACAGAAACATAGTTATCATTGATGAACTTGGGACAAATTGGGTTCCAGGTAGATCCCTAGACCATTAAGCTTTTATTTTCTTGTTTTCTTTTAGCCTAAGAGGTGACCTAAATTTATCTCAGCTTCAGCAGAGGTGAGAACCACAGCATTGTGTTTCTGTAGTCTCTGAGGCCAAGTCTACGCTGATCCGGATGCTTTTGAAAACGCATCTTTTTCTTGGATCCACACCCCTCTGTTAACACATAATGTGAACTGTATTAACAGTGGTAGTTGAAAATAATGATGCATGTTTAGTCATGTGACACATATTGTTCAGATCAATACGATTGTCTCATTTTGAAGGCTGCGTCCTCCGGAGGTCACATTTGACGACCGCATACATCATAACGGATGTCTTATTTCAGAACAGTAACCATTATATATTGCTATGTGCCATTCACTGTCTCAGACTGCTAAAGATGTGCTACTTTGTACAGTCTTTAAATTACATTCCAGGAAAAATTAACGAAAATGTATGAGCAATTAATGTCCTGTGGCATATCATGAGGCCAATTGTGTTATAGACAATATAATGACTGCCTCAGTGTGACCTGAATGCACCTGGTGAGACATTTTGCAAATAAAGTGATCTTGCCATAAGAAGAATGAGAACTTTATGATGTCTGGTCTCTCGTCATCTCAGTGAGCTTTGATTATGTTTTATGCATGTGCTGTAAGACGATTTAAGCATCTTCCAACAGTTCAGTGTGGGCGGGAAAATTTTGGAAACACTAGTATGGATGGAGAGCGTTTTGAAACAAAAACTCTCCGGATTTGTGTTGTGTAGCCTGAAGAGTGTGTAAACAAATATGGCAACTGTTAAAGAGATAGTTCACCCAAAAATTTAAACTGTGACATCATTTATTCAACTAAATATGGCTAAGGAAAAACATGATTGTCTTTCTTTTGTCAACCACACACACAAAAAAAGTTTTTTAGGATGTTCTGGCAGATCTTTTCCATATAACAATAAGTGTTGTCCATAGGTAATCTATTCCAGGGTTATATAAGTTAACTGAAACTACAAACATAAAAAAACCATACAAAAAAACATACAAAAAAAACATAAAAATAAAAACATTTTCAGTATTTGAAATGCAAAGAAAAAAAATTAAATCTAATAATTAAACTTTGAAATGATTTTATTTTAGCTAGTTGCCAATGCAACAATTCTAATTTTCATTTAGTTAAACTTGATGCATTAAATTAACTTTAAATATATATATATATATATATATATATATATATATATATATATATATATATATATATATATACATATATATTAAAAAATGACTAAAACACACAACAAAATTATTATTATTATTATTAATATTATTTTATTTTGTTTTACCTAAAATTAAAATATAACATATAACAATAAGTGTTGTCCATAGGTAATCCATTCCAGGGTTATACAAGTTAACTGAAACTACAAACATAAAAAAAACATACAAAAAAAACATTAAAATAAAAAACATTTTTAGTATTTGAAATGCAAATCTAATAAAACAAACTTTAAAATGATTTTATTTTGGCTAGTTGCCAATGCAAAAATTCTAATTTATGTAGTTTAACTTACTTGATGCATTAAATTAACTTTAAAATATATATATATATATATATATATATATATATATATATATATATATATATATATATATATATATATATATATATATATATATTTAAAAATATATATATAAAAAGGACTAAAACGCAAAACAAAATTATTATTATTATTTTTTACCTAAAACTAAAATATTAATCGAAAAATAAATGAAATAAAAAATATCTCAATGATACTAAAATAGCACTGGTCCATACAATTAGTGCACTATATTCAAACTTTTCTGAAATTATTCTATGTCTCAGTTTTGAGGAACATTTAATTCATTATTAGATGACCTCTTTGCCATTTTTGAAGCTTGATAGCCCATGGTCACACCTTATATGGAAAAGAGCAGTGTAAAAAGTCTGTTTCACATCTCCTTTTGATCCACTCAAAAAAAAAAGTATTTGATTGATTGATTGATTGTGAGGCTGAGTAAATTGCATTTTTGGTAAAGCATTCTTTAAACGTATGGCACCAGGTTTCACTGCAAAATCAAAGACGATGAGAGTCGTTTTACAAAAGCCTTAGATAACACACCTCTGAAATCTTGAAGCGGAGCCAATGGGAGTAATCACAGAAAAAAAAAAAAATCAATACTCCGCAAACAAGGAAAGGATGAGGACAGGAAGGATGCAGTGAGATACAGGCAGATGAAGAAGTAGGATGAAATATTATTTTATTTTGTTGAATAAATGAAATAATCAATGAAGGACCATTTTAAATGATGATTGTCACGTGAGGTTGAAGCAGACGAGGTAGTAGAATCCATTTGCAGGCTGACTTTAATTACACCACTCAAACTATACAAAGACAGACTCAAGAAACAGGAATCAGGAACAGAAGAACCAACAAACAGCATTAAGGACCAACAAAGACTGGACTAGACATACAGGCTTAAATACCAGGGTAAATGAACTAACAAGATAACAAGAGGATGTAGCTAATAGAAAATCCCTGTGACCGACTAATAAACATAAAGGGGAGCTGCTTAGCATGAAACACGACAGAAACACAGACTAGCCTTGTGAGAGATGATAATCATCTTTTAGTAATTGAGTACAATGTTGAAGTAAAAAGAAAGAAAACTTAAGCCTAACAATTAAGAATCTAAATTCTATAATCTGATATTCTAAGTATAATCATCTTTGCCAGAAGAGAACACAAAAGTAGGGCCCTTGTAGCAAAGAGCTACTGTAGAAGAGTAGAGTAGAGAAACAAAAGCAATGAACATACAGGATATGAGTGCAGGAACACTACATTGAATAAAATGGAATAGAGAAAAAGATAAACATAAATAAGTTACAATAATGAATGAATACTTAATTATAATGAAGATTAATTTATGAGGTATGAATCTATGAATACATGTAGTTGTTTGACTTTTATTACACAAAGAGTCATATAGAATGCGAAGACTTCCCTGGCTGTCATTCTGAGTGTTTTTCACAGTGGTTTATTTATTGTTTTGACCTTGGACTGTGTCTCCATTTCTGATCGTTCTCTGCCTGCCTCAACTTTTTGTTATTGGATTGTTACTGGACCTTGCTTCTCACCGCCTGCCCTTACCATTGCTTGTCATCTTTGTCTATGCCTTTTCTCCATTGCCCTACTGGCGTTGATCCCTGCCTGTCTGACTACTCTATAAAAGCTGCATATGGATACCCTTGTGTATCTGCTGAATCATTACAACCGTGAACTGTATTCCCTTTTAAATTGGACGTCATTACATATTAGACAGGCAAACTGGTATATTTTTTTTCTTATCCAAGTCTTATCAGGCTTGTTACCCATATATCTACGAGAGTTGCTGCAACTTTATGTTATTCAACCAGATCATCTAATCAAATTCTTTTAATTATCAAAACTGTTTGTGGTCGTTCCACTTTTGCTGCTTCAAATGATCAGAAAGTGTTATAAAAGTCATTGAAATAAGACCCAAACATTTGAATCTCTGCATTTAAAAAAAAAAAAAAACTACAGTGTTTTATATGAATGTGTGTGGTAATGTATGTTTGTACGACTTTTAGGAGATTGTAACTCTCCTGCCAGGCTGTTGTTGTAAATAAGAACTTGTTCTTCAGCGACTTGCCTGGTTAAATGTTAACAATAATAATAATAAAATAAGATAAAATTGATAATTAATAAAAAATCATAAATGGGATAGAAATAATATAAAAAGAATCTAATCATAAACGCTGACCTTTTGGATACACCAGAAACTGATCTCTGAAGAGCCACAAATCCAGAGCATAGATGTTACAAAATGAGATTTATCAGTATGCTGTTAATGTGATACAAAGAATATATCAATTGTCTGAATACGTGGTGACAGAATCATATTTTCATATAAATATACTTTTTTAAATTTATTTATTTATTTATTTATTTATTATTACGGTATATAACTGTATTTTACTTTTTGCCCTTGTTAGTAAAAAACTCAAAACTGAAAATACTGTAATATCTAAACTTAAGTTAACACCATATTTGCACCATACTTCTGCAGTATAATAAGTAAATAAACATTAAACAACAAGACATGCGTGAAACATTAGTACATACAATCTTTCATGATGCATCCGAGACTGCTCTGATCTAGCAGGTTTAATAACTCATGCTGTGACAACAGAAGTCAACCCAACTCGTTGCTGATTGAATCGTCTTATTGATCATCATACATGTGACACTCTCTGGGTGGAATGGTATTTAATGACGGGAATAGTTTTCTTTGAAGAAACATCTTAGAGAAGCTAATTATGATGTGGCTGACAGCTGGATTAATTTAACCATTTTATTTTGGTGGGAAAGAACAACCAGTTTTGACATTTGTATATATATATATATATATATATATATATATATATATATATATATATATATATATAATTAAAAATTAATTAATCAAAATTAAAAAAAAAAAAAAAAAAAACAAGCAAAATTATCTGCCAGTGGTGTAAGAAAAATAATCTTTATTCAAATGCAAACATGGTTGATTCTCTTAACCTATTGGCAGATAATTTAGCTTGTTTTAAGCAAAAAAACTCACTTTTTCAGAAAACAAGACAATATCTTGTCATTTTACTTGTCTAGTAAATGCATAGCTACTGATTAAGAATCTTTAAATAGGCCTATTTGATCTGAAAACAAGACAAAAATACTAAGAAGATTTATTTTATTTTATTATTATTTTTTTTTTTTTTTGCAGTGTGTAAAATAACTATTTCTGTAAAATAACCCATCTGAATAACTATGATTATGGATAATTCATCTGGAGTGTTTTGTTTGTGAATGTTGGAGGTAGTCTGATCTATTATGTTAGGTTTTTGTATGAAATGTATTGCTCTACAAGGAGGCAATAAATCTATTTTAAATGTGTAAAAAAAAAAACTGAATAAACCAATGTAAATAATATCCAAGGTCCAAGAAAGACATAAGACATGCAAAAGTCAAGATTATAAACAACAAAAAAATAAAAAATAATAATAAAAATAGAAGAAAACTGAATAGGATATGGCAGGTACTCAAAGTAATAGTTTGTGCATGTTTACAGACTGCAAGAAAAAAGCACCTAAATGTCAAAAGCTTGAGAGCAAATTAACAAAAAGGGGAGCGATTCCTAAAACACTTCATCCAGTTACTATGGAAGATTACTGTTCTGGACTATATAAATAAATTATAGTGAATTTCAAAACAGAAAATGGATGGATGGATGGATAGATAGATACTTTTACCAGGTCATTTTGTTCACTGGCCCCTTGAGCGCCCTTGAATTTTCTGAAAGTGACCCCCGAGCTGTGCAATTTGAGTATCTGTGGTATATGGTTTTGCTGCCCCAGGGTATCTATGAAGAATCTCTAGAAAAATAAAAGGACAGTGCAGTGCAGGAATGACATCCTCGTCAACACACTGCGGCACATGGCTGGTTGTCTAGCGGGACACATCCATCACAGCTAAGGTCAAAGTTCTGAACTTCTACCTTCTGAGTGGGATGGATGTCTCCACGGGGAGCCATTCACTACTGTCTGCTGATCGGTCCTTTTCACGTCTCCTATACATCAATCTGCCCTTGTGCTTACAAGTCACAGCTCTTGCCAGAAAATAAGTGTGAAGATAAGAACACTCAGCAAAAAAAAAACTTCCAATCAATTTAATTTGTTTTGAATTTGAAAGTATAAAAGTTTGTATGAGTGTTTCACAGTTTTAATTGAAACTGTTCTGGGTGTTAACGCATGCCAGGACGCAATGATTGGAAGGAAGACGAGAAGGGAATTGCAGTGATGCCACAAGTACAATAACTGGCTGGTTTTTGCTCATTATGTATCGCATAACTTTCATCCACAAGCCAAATTTACTTTAAATTACTTTTAAGTCTTTATATGAAGACTGACCTCTTTTGAGTAGAAAAAAAAAATCATCAACAACTCCAATGGGTCTGCAGTGTATTATGCATTACGAACAGCTCTGACCTGATACAATATAAACATGTTGACTCACACTGCGTGGCGCCCCTGAAGGAAAAGATTATTGCAATTCTAATGACCACCGAAATGTTTAGCAATGAAGCATGTCTGAGCTGAAATTTCATACAGCCTGATGAAAAATGGATGAGATTATATTTCTTGGAATGAATCTCGACATTGTCCTTAGTTAGCATTCAATGGACACCGTACCTAGCTGACCTACTCTGGCAGAACCATGTTCCTCAATGGACCGGGTGGATCTGAAACTTCGGGGGCGAAGGACAAACCACCTGAGAAGCAGGACTGCCGAACTCTAGTGGTCATGGTTCAAGTAAGAATGGAGCGCACAAGGCCAACTCCACAATCAACTTTAGCCTGTTAGTCTGTTAGTATTCTCGCACACAGCAATATGTGAAGTGTCAGCTGTTCAGTTCAAGTCCACAGGGGTAAGAATCCACCAGAGAACATACAATATATAATAGTATCAAAACTTAGTGGACCAAAAGACAAGGTTTAGCTGGTTAGCATGGGCCAGTTAGCAGCTACAAGTACACATAACGTTCTAAAAAAGGGTTTTCTCAAAGGACAAAATAATATCAGGCAAGCTACTGCCATCAAGATGAATGGGAATGCTTAGGAATGGCTCTCTCTAGACCTCCATGTAAACGACAGGAACCTCAGCAGAGACAGTTTGAGAGATAAAGTCAGTGACAAGTAGAGTCTGAAAGTAAATTACCCTCTCTGTTTGTTTTGTCTTCAAATAAAAAACCTGCCATCAAACTGAATGAGTTATGGCATCTTGGAATGAGGCTCCATTTTACATAAGAAACAAAGAACACCAAGTTCTGTGGCTATGGTTACACCTGGTATTAGGAAGCATTTTTGTCAATCCAGTCACAAACGGACAACGCTAAATACAGGTGTAAATGGGTTATAAAACACTTTGACCTTGCCCACCTTTGACCACTTCCAGAGGTAGTCAAAAACACATTTGACCGGATTGCTTTAGTAGTGGTCAAATGTGTTTGAACAGCCACAAAAGAGTAGGCACCTGCTCTCTGCCTACAGACTTAAAGGTATAGCGGAGGATTTTCTTTTTCCGGGTGGGTAGTCTATACTATTGGTCCACCTAAGTGTCAATCATTCTGGTGATATGTTTACGTAAGGCCGTCGTACGTGCTCATCCCTATGTAGTTTTCACTTTCAGGTGTATTATGTTGGAGTTACGGTTTCAGCCATTCCTTTGAAAATGACTGAGGGTCGAAAGAGAAAAAATGTATACGAAGTGTATGATAAGAAGAGAAAGGCCGCAGAATATAGAAACAAGACCAGAGTGATTTTGGGTGAATATCACACGCTGGCGTGCGCTAAAAGCACAGGTCGGGCTTCTCACTGATGCCGCAGTCGCGAAGATTCTACTAGACAGGTAAAGTTTGTCATGCTATTTGGAGAAATCCATTTAAAATCACTAGTAAAAGTTAATGCAAGCGACTTAGCAATGCTAGCCCTGGCACAAGTCATGCACCGCATAGACACGGTAAACATCTCAATTTGTCTAAACTTTTGACCAAATGGTAAATGGTATCGCGCTGAAATATTCTAAAACCGTGTGTGTTCATGTGTTCATATTCTAAAACTGTGTGTGTTTATTATTACACAAACGCAACAAGCTACTTCTCCATGTATAAAAATAACGTATTAATACCTACGTATTAACAATGAGACATGTTAGGTTAAGGACCAACGTAATAGCACTACTCATATGTTGCCATGTAACATTTGCGATTTGCAAAATAGTTTCCTCAGAACGTATTTCGTGTGATACAGGGTTGCACATATCATGTCTTGAGCCCTCGGTCACTCAATCGATCAGTATAATAAGTAAATAAAACACGGACGGGCATTTGACATTTGCATTTTTTTTTAAAAATTGAAGAGGGCGGGTCTTCTCTAAATTTCGGAAAGATCCTCCGCTATACCTTTAATGTGTGTAAACATTTTAGCCAGACCTGATTCAAAATTTGTCAGCTGAAGACCTCAGTTTGATTTGAAGACGAAAAACGTTCCAAGCGCAAAGTTCTCTCATTATTCCTGATTTCTAATGTGCACTCACTGAGTTTGCGTGGTCTGGCGGCTATCAGAGCAGAAACGAATGCTTAGTTGTTGTTGTTTTTTTCCTTCATGCCCTGTTGCATTATTATGGAATTTATGTGAGCTTATTTCGTCCATTAGATCGAAAGATATGAAAAAGCCGATACATTTACCCACCCATACATTTACCCATCCATACACTCTCCCCTCAAAGAAATCAGAACCGAAGTGGTCGAAAGTGGACAAAAGAGACGGATTACGCAATGTGAGACAAGACGGAAGAGACAGAATATGTCTCCAATATCTACTTGAGGTCAGAACGACCAAAATACAAGGAGTTCAACAACGTCACCCCCCTTGACGTTGATGAACTACAATGGCACGCAAGTTTTTATTTATTCATTTTAATCCAGCGTTATCGTGTGGTGTGAAGCGGAGCACAAGAGAACAACAGAGTTTGAAGAGACCTTGCTCGCCTCTCAATCGTCCAATTTCAAAACGGTTTTCATAGGATGAATTTTGAGTTTGTAAGCTTTCGAATGATACCAAATCTATGATGATTACTAAAATAAGTGATATGAAAAAAGCCAATAAATAAAGAGCGCCAGTCGTCACACTAGCAGGACGTGACACTTAATTAAACCGTTTGTTCTCCAAATTCTGTTTATGAAAATCATAGCAATCAGCCAACTTCAGATAACCACAACTTTTGTTACAGAAATACGATAAAATAAATAAAAAAAAAACATTTGGAAAGGGCTTGAACTTTTTGGATAGGGTCTCAAAACCTGTAATGTGTCAAATTTCACCATGTGGTGGATTTTTCCAGATCGCATCACATATGGTAAATCTTAAAGACGTTGTTTAGACCTGGAGGTCAAATGCAAATTAATTCTTCAACCCAGACATTACTGTAGGGTAAATGAGATAAACTTTAAGGACAATTCCAGTTCGCCTTTTCAGAACTATTTCTGTATGGACTTTGTACACGGAGGAAAATGGAACAGAATAATACCACCTATTGCTATAAAGTTGGCAACCCATAATTCTCCAGAATGTCACTGCTTGGTGTAGCATTAAGACTTGACAAATCATCCAGCTTCAAAAAACATGAATGGAGGAGTCCACCTTACCTTATAGTTACTTTCAATTTGAACTGGATCAAACTGTGTATATGGGGGTTACAGAATATTATAGTATATTACAGAACTGACAGCTTAAAAGGGGTGGTTGATTATGATTTCGCTTTTCTAACTTTAGATAGCGTGTAATGTTTCTGTTTGGGCATAAAAAAATGTGCAAAGTTCCAATGCTCTAAGTTCAAAGCAAAGGGAGATATTTTATTTAAAAAAAAAATCCTTTTTAATGACTAAAACAAATGGCTGGTAGGGACTACAGGAGAGCACTAACCCTAAAATTTACATAAACACCGCCCTGGGAACGCCAGTTAACTCCACATAAGCTACATAAATTCATCAACTAACCATTCAGAAATGTCCTGTTGCATTCTACATGTTGTCACTTCTTTTTGAGTGTCTCCATCATTGTCTGAATCTGGTTTGAACATAAAAAGGCTAAAAGTTTGTGAAATTTTCAGTGCATGTTTGGTGAGTTAAAAGGAATCAAGCAGTCGAAGCTCCGCCCTCTGTGCCGGGAGCAGCTGCTTATTTGCATATAAAGGGACACACACAAAAATGATGTATTTTTGTGATGTGTTACTTTAACATGCTATATAAAAATATCTGTGGGGTATTTTGAGCTAAAACTTCACATAAACACTCTGGGGACGTCAAAGACTTATTTTACATCTTGTGAAAAGGGTACTGTACCACCGCTTTAATGGAGAGCGCGACTGTAAATGAAAAATTACCAAAATTGCCATACAAACTTTTTTATGATTTCAGAAAACTATAACTCGCACATTATTTATTCTACTTTTGTGTATTTCTGTGATATTTTAGGGTCTCAATGGCCATGGTAACTACGTATAAACTACTGTTGAATAGAGCTATATGAAAAATCTATTTAAACAAAATATTATTTTGTGTTAAATAAATGGTAATATATATATATATATATATATATATATATATATATATATATATATAATATACATACATATGTTGGGTTAACCGTTTAGTTAATACTCTAGGTAAAACAAAACAATTCAAATTATCTCTAACAATAGAGTGTGTTCAAGAGAAATTGGAGAAAGATGAATATAGAGAGTTCCTCTGATTACATATCAGTGTGCTAAATCAATAAAACACTAAGAATTAGATATCTGCATTCCAGTGGCATCCAATGTGACAGTATATGAGAAGAGAATCTAGTTGCGTTTAGACAAGCTGGAGATGCATTGTGCATATTTTGTACATCACAATCTGCATGAAATTATCATCTATCTTACTGTCATGCCAAGTCATTACGGTTTCTGCAGAGGCGAATGTTTTCTACAAGCAATGCATATGAAACCGTGACTATGCACAAAACAAACTGTGTTACATTGTATCAGTGAATATATGAGAATATGGAAGCATGTTTAATACATTTTAGGTGATTTATCCTACTCTCTTCGACTGACCAAAGGTCTTGCCAGCCCATCTTGCATTGTTCCACACTCTCCCATCTCATCAACTCTCCCTGCTTGGCCTGGGAAATGGCCTTTATACACCTCATCCTCTCCTCCTGCTTTCGCACCTTGTTGACTACCAGCTTCCTCCTTTGAGCTGGGCCTGCCTTGTGCCATTTACGAGGAGCTACACTGAGCCCAAAACCCCCTCTCCCATGCTGTACCTGTCCCACGATATTTGTATTTGAAGTGCAACCTTTGCCTCTACCAGAGATTTCTTTGCTTACCACTTTCTACCAGTTTTTAACACAGGGGCTGCCTCCCTTACACATTTGCCGCGTGACTCTACTAAGGTAATTTCCAGTCTGACCTTGGCACACGTGGAACTCCTCGGTTAAAGCAGAGACTGGCAGCTGCAATATTCCTTTACTAAAAACTCCCAACCATTTCCTGATGTATGAACTTACTAACGCTTCAAGCTTATCCACTGTTGTCAAAGAAACCTCGTACACAGTCAGTGGCCACAGAAACCTCGGCAGTAGACCAAACTGAAAGAGCCAGTGTTTTAGTTTGCCTGGGAGAGCACAGCTGTTCATGCTCTTCAACCCTTCCACTGCTTGTCGTCTAACTTCTCCCACTCGAACTGAGTCTTTTAAGTCCCCATCGTACCATCTCCCAAGACTCTTCATTGGCTTCTAAAAAACTGTTGGTATTGCCTCACCATTAATAAAGAATGTTTTATCTACTGCCTTTCCTTTAAATAACGAGATGCTCCTTGATTTAGAGTGCTTAGATTGCATTCGTGCCCATTCAATATTATCTATTAACTTCCCCAATAACCGATTAGTGCAGGCTACTGTTGTAGTCATAGTTCTCATGTCATCCATGTATGCTCGGATTGGTGGTAGTCGCATCCCAGAAGCCAAGCGCTCTCCTCCTACTACCCATCTTGATACCCTTAATGATTACTTCCATTGCCATGGTAAAAGCCAGTGGAGAAATGATGCATCCTGCCATTATTCCAACCTCTAAGCATTGCCAAGCAGTGCTGAATTTTGGAGATGCGAAACTAAATTGCAAATCTCCAAAATAGGCTTACATTGAGTCATCTTCTGCCCCCACTCTCGCAGACTCTAGGGATACGATACACAAAACTGACGGTTCGGTACTTCCCACTGTTTTGATATCTCGGTTCGGTGGTGGACTTTAGAAAGCTTTTTTTGTTTTATTTTTAAACAGTGGTTTAATAGAAAAAAATTTCTTTGTCTTTAAATTAATTCAATTATAATTAAATGTTTTGCAAGGATTGAAAAAAAAAAATTAGGCCCACACATTACCATAACATTAAAGGTTAACAACAGAGCCTTGACTTTTAGCCTAAATTCAGATGCTATTATATATATATATATATATATATGTGTGTGTGTGTGTGTGTGTATATGTGCATTAACTTGAGTTTTACGGTAATTCGTTATTGAAATATAATAATTTACACAGTTGATATAATTTTTATGAAATATATTTTAAACATACATTAAATAATCAAGATATCATTAAAGGTTAAGTAAAATATAATATATAGGTTAATATTGCATTTATTTAGTGCAAGAGTTGATTTCTCGGGGAACCAACAAGCTGTAGACAGTGGAAACTTGCCTGTTGAAGTAAAAATAATGCTAGGCTATGTGGCAAACTAAGCTGTTTTATTGACGTCTTTCCGCTGCTGAAACACTGATTGAGCGATTACACAAGTTATTATGCCTTTCAGTAAGTATAGGCTACTGTATCTTTCAAAATACCTTCAGGCGTCCATTCATATTCATTCTATAACTAAGAAAGTGATGACCGCATTTCACGGTCCACGCTGCCGCTTGAAATGAGAAGTGATCCGTCACGCACGTCACATCAAAGAGCGCCAAAACGATATTTTTATTTTTCGAATTTCGTGATCAAATAAACAGAATTGATTTCATGCAAATTTTAAACTTCCATAACTATTTTCATACTTTTATTTTTGAAGTGCTTTTACTTCAGAAATAATCTGCTGAGTGTTTTCTTTAAAACAAGACTAAACTTAGGTATTTATACCAAAACATACTTGAATTACAACCAAGTTTTAATATTGCATTGTAATGTCCATTCTCAAAAACGGTGGTGACAATTAACCGTTATGTGCCAAATCAACCGTTTGGTTGAGCATGTTTTTGAAAAATTATAAAAAATATACTTAAGTTTTTTATAGCACCAAGTAACATAATTTTGTAAATTTAAGGCTCTTACAGTGTAACATGTAAAAAAAAATTGATTAGTTTGCAAAATATCACCGTTTTTTGTTTAATAAAGCCACACGTAGATCCTGCTTCCTCTATCTCTGCAACTGGATGTAACACATTGAATGCCATCTTAGATCATTTTTTGACTAAGCTTGAAGCAAAGTATTCTTTGATTTTCTTCTTCTTCTTCTTCTTGAAGGATGCATGTGATGCTTCACTCGTTATCTCAAAAGACGGCATAATCATGCTGCCTACGTTTCAGAACATCAGGAGTGTGGCTGTGTACTATATGTGGGCAGCTCGCCAGCTTATGAAACAGAACTTATGAGTTTTGGAAAACAGACATCATCATCTAAATCCAATTACTCTGAAGCAGGAGTACTGGAGATGCAAGATTTTGAGGAAACTTTGAGGAAGAACTTACCTTCTGAATCTTGAGAATAGCTAGCAGCAGTGAGCAGAAGAACGCCAATGCCTATTCCCAACCACTTATAGAGCCACGACCTCTGGCGCATCTTCATGTATTACAGCATGCTCACCTGGCAACATAAAGAGACAGGTTACGATCTCCTCTATGGCTGAAGAGCTTCTCTCGCATACATTAGTTGCATAATGACGTACCATTTAGGATGCATGAGTCATAAGTCGTATAATTGGTATCCTTTAAATACGGAGAATTTCATAACAGACCTCAGGGGGATTCGAAAGCCAAGTGACCGTTTGATTTTGATCTCTTTGAAAAAAATTATTTACCATTTCCCATAAAAAGCAATCCCAAGACTTTGAAGTTTACTCAAAGAACATTCTAATTAATTCTGGCATCAAAACATACAATGAAGCCGACTGAGTCAATTTCCCCACCATAATTACTTGAGTCATTTTACATCATAAAAATAATAGAGAGTTGGCTTTGGGGATGTTGCATCAAACTGAAATCCTCTGTAATGACAGCGGACAGGAAGCATTTGCTGCACATATAACCTTTTCCTTTGAAGTGAGCAGAGAGATAGATAGCGTTCTCCATGTGAGAGATATAACAATCCACGGCAAAGTGCAGCTTTGAAGTCTGCAACATGTCTAAGGGGTCAAACAACTCCTTCCTGGAAAAGACTCAAAGACCAACCTGTCTTGACTGGTCTGGATGGAAGGGAAAGATAAGCTTTGGTCTGAAGTCAATTTATTTATATTATGACTAATAAGAGGAGAGTCACAAATGATTCCTACATTTATACAAGTCCGTAACATCTGAAATGATTTATATAATGCAGGCAAATAAATAGTCATTATTTAGTAAAGGGATTTAATGAATGACAACAGTGCTCAAATATACTGTTTATTGAGACATGGGAAAAAAATGGTCCCCTAATTTGAGATCATTACTTTTGAAAATACCCCTTCCATTTTATTAGAAATTACAATGTTCTAATCAAGTGTACTATTTCACTTTATTATGTCTTTGTTTTATCAAAATGAAATATTTTATTACTATTGTATCCGCCTGTTTTACAAAGTTTCACAGCTGTGTTATTGCTCCTTGTAAAAACCATATTTTGGATTGATTTTTTTTTTTTTACTATAAGTAAAAAGCTCCACTTCCTGTCATTCCAACAAAGTGGTGTAAGGATGACGGATGTTTGTAGACCGAAATCTGTAAATGAGTTTAGAACCTCTTGTTCTATTAAGGATTTTGGTTCAATGCCTGAAATAAGGTCTGTGGACAATACAAGCTCAAGATATTTACACGTTTTATTCTATTATAGAATATAGTTCAGTGTTGACCCCCTTGTGATTTTTTTAGATTAACTTAAAGTCCCCTCTGTAGTCAATAATTGTCTCCCTTAAAACTCATATTTAATCACCAAAATTACATATTTAAAAGTTTTTCCTTGAAAAAAGGTGCCTTCATGCCTTACAATAACTTTAATGTTACTCTGTTTGTGATGTTTATTCATGATTATTCTGTGCCGTAACAAGTAGTAAAGCAGGAGAGATGACCAGTTCGCAAGTGTTGCTGCCTCCACAGCAATCTGTCACGCCACATTAAAAAGCACCAAAGCAGAAATCATTGTTTAAATTTCCCAATAAAATGGATAGAATTTTTAATCTGAGATTAAAGGGAACAAATGTTCAATTACAGGTTGCCAGTACATTAAATATCATCACACAGAACAGGTAAACTCTACTCACTCATTCACTTTTACATACTGTTTATAATCGCTCTCTTGCCAACTATCCTAAGTCAAACTTTTAGGGACAATGCATTTAAAATAAAGACTGAATGAGTTGAAAGAAGCGTAGTGATCATGATGTAATTCTTACCCTATGTTAGCTTTTTTTTGTTTACTGGTGATCGTATTTTAGGCTTCAAAAATCCAAAAAAAGTTTTGATTTCTGAAGATTATCATGATGAACAAATGCTAGAATCATAAACTTTTGTTGGTCATAGAGATAACAGTATCTAAAATGAAGGAAATTAACACTTTTTCAAGTTTGGATGGCAGTGTTAACACCATGATTGTGCACAACCGTTAAGCTTGTGTGATTTTGTGTAGCTAATAAGAGGAGAAATGTGGAAAGGGCATTACAGCTGACGCTAATATTCCTTGTTTTGGAAAAGCATTCTGAAATTATTTTACTCCAGATCCACTCCTGGTTTTCCCAAGACTATAGGCCAACCTTGTTCATCAGATGGGACTGAAGTCCATTACTGTTTTTTGATTAAAGTTTAATTTTTGTCAATATTTATAAATAAAATTTGACATGACAGTTTTTTTTTTTAATCTGGCTATGTTGATCCATCTTAAGTGATGATCAAACCCAAACAAAATCTATGTACTACCTGTACTGATTATGACACTCTAAAAGTCTCCTAAATTGATTCAAACCTAATATGTGTTAATGGGAACTGAGAGTACAACAGTTTTATTGCTAGCTGCAAGTATAATCAAGCTGTTAGCCTAAACTTAAATAATATTTAATAAATAATCATCAATGTTAATAAGAAAACAATATATATATATATATATATATATATATATATATATATATATATATATATATATATATATATAGCTATTTAATATGCTATTTAATATTTAATAATACATATCTACAGGTAATAAAAAAAACTACGGAACTAGCTAGTCCCACTTTGGCAAAAAAACAAAACATTAATTATAACTATCTTGTGACCTCAAGATAGTAACTCGTGGCCTCAAAATAGTAACTCGTAGCCTGAAGATAGTAACTCGTGGCCTCAAGATAGTAACTCGTGGAGTTACTATCTTGAGGCCACGAGTTAGTATCTTGAGGCCACAAATTACTATCTTGAGGCCACGAGTTACTATCTTGAGGACACGAGTTAGTATCTCGAGGCCACAAGTTACTATCTTGAGGCCACGAGATAGTATCTTGAGGTCACAAGATAGTATCCTGAGGCCATGAGATAGTTATATATATATATATTTTTTTTGCCAAAGTGGGACTAGGGGAGCTCCGTAAGAAACACATGTATAAAGCATTACAAATGTTTTGATACTGTGGAAACATGCGAGTTCTGCAGGTGATTCATATGGGTATGGAATCTTGTTTACGCAACAAAAAAAAACCATTATAAAAGATAATTGTGACATTTTATATCACAATTGCGAGTATACATCTAGCAATTCTGATTTTATTTCTCAGAATTGTGTGAAAGTCGCAATTGCAAGTTATACAGTCAGAATTACATGATATAAGGTCGCAATTGCAAGTGATACAGAATTGTGTGATATAAAGTAGCAATTGTGTGTTATAATTGTGACATAAGAAGTCGCAATTACCTTTTTTATTTTGTATTCTTTATTTTGTGGTGGAAACCAGCTTCCATATATGGGTCGGCTAATACGCAAGGGGGAAAAAATCTAACTTTGTTGCACAAAAAACATATTTACATTTTTTTTCTTTCTGTGACCTTTTTTGTCCCAGAATCAGTGACACAAATAATCCGACGTCATTGACAGATATACATCATGAATGAAAATAAGTTATTTTGCAAATATAAACTACTGACATGAGCTGAATAAACATCAGCTGAGAACAAGCTGGTCTATGGCGTCTGTAAAACAATCCTGACAGATTATGTTTGTGTATCAGGACATGGCTTTGCAAAACGTACAGAGGCTATTTTAAAAAAAAAGTAATAGCAACAAAAATATAACTTTTTGTGATCCAGACATCAAATCAAAACAGCAAATCCAAAGATACTTGAGTGAAAGATCCAATGCAGAGAGAAAAAAAAGACAACCATACAAAGAGAGAAAGAGACTTTCAAGCCTTTCGAATACATCAAAACCCTCAACACCGGAGTCGATCATTGCACTGCCATGCTCGCTGACTATCATTATGAATGGTCTTTGTTCTTTCAAACTGAAAGAGTCTTTGGGGACATGAATGTAATTTCATCCTCTGTTGTCAGGTCGGAAGCATATCTCTCCCCAGTGTTCCTCAATACAAAGGTCTTCCTCAGGACAATCAATAAGAGATGCTTCAGCGCTACGCTGCGAGAATGCAACGGATTGACGGCAGACACAATATGTCAAGGGTTGAGTTCTATAAATGCGTTTCCTTCGAAATTTCTTTTCTTTTTATGGTTTTTGTGGTTTCGAGAAATTTGATGAAACTAAGTGCAGGCTTTTGTGTGCAGCCTGACAATCAGTGCACAATAAGCCTCCGGGCCTCCAATAAGCTAATGGCCTAGAAACAGCGCTCTCTAGTTCAACCCTAATCTTTCAGAGTAACTGAGACAACACCTGCTTGACTGTGTAAATGCTTATCAGAGCCACAATTTCACAAAGAGGGGCTGAACATATGCTGCCTTCAAATCACATCAGAATACTTGCATTTATGAGATGAGTGCACATGAGTGCCACCAGTTACCACTAGGCAACATTTTTCTCAATCGCTTTGGCTCAATTCTCAAATTAGAATTTGTTTTCCCACCTAAAAACAATAATTTCACAAAAAAGATCTCTGAACAATTAGTTTCTTGTTCACATCAGATTTGAATTTCTTATTGATTTTGCACCACGTGCAAAAGAGTCAGTACAATTGTCTACAATTTGCATAATGGCTTATTGAACATGGCTTATTGGTCTAAACTAGTGAGTTGTTTCTCATTAAAGGGGTGATGAACTGAGAAATCAAATTTTCCTTGAGCTTTTGACATCTAAGAGATCATCATATTATAAGAATATCCTGTAAGTTTCAGAACTGAAAACATACTTGTTAGTCCAATAAAAGCTTTTATTGACACCAGGCTCAGCAAATGGCTCGTTTTTCAAAGTGGGGAACTATGACGTCAAAGAGGATAAAAAACCATCCCTGCAGAAGTAGATCAACGGCTACTTGAACACGGCTGGTTTAGCCCCACCCACCGACTCACGCATTACACGCATAGCTAAATAACATAGGCCTACCTCGTGATGACAAACCAGATCGAGCTACCGAGCAATAAAAATATTGTGCAGTGCCTGGTTGTGGAAGAAGACAGTCACTGCATAAGCTTCCTCTGGATTCCAATACGACAGCATGGATAAACTTTATTTTTAATGACGTTCCAGCTGATGAGGGTAAAATATTGTCCGTCTGTTTGCTTCATTTCACTGAGGATTGTTTTGTAAACAAGACTGGGTTTGCAGACCGATTAAGATTAAAGAACGGTGCTGTACCGTCTATATCGGATCTATATTGACAGGAATTGTGCAACACACGGACTCTGGGTCGAACATGGGCGAATCATTCCGGTTGCCATTTTACAACGTTGGACGTTTTCAAAACAATTTCCCCCAAGTGCATCGACGGGTGAGTTGAAACTCATTGTAATATGCAAAACTGTTATCCGCTCACAGCAGTGGGCGTTTACTTCCAAGTCTTCAGTGCGAGACGCCCATAAAAACCGAGCGTTTTTCATCTAGGCTCAGAACTAGGTTACAAAATAGCCTATTACTTATTCATTTTGATGTTTTTGAATGCAAAAACCAAGCGAACGTCATAAGTTGACCTCAGACAAGAATATAATAAAATTTAAAAAGCCAGTTTATGACCCCTTTAAAACTGTCAAACTCTTCACAAACTCTAATCATTGTTTCATCGAAAACTGTCAAAATGGTTCAAGGAAAAAATTATATACTATGGAAGCCAATGGGACAAGAAACTGTCTGGTTACTGATATACTTATAAGTATCAGAAAATAGGCTGAATAGATTAGAAAATGGTAAAACCCAACTGTTTAACTCAGGGGGAGTTGTAAAATGAGCCTATTTCCAAAAAGTGGAGTATCTTTAAGTTCTCAAAATCTGCCAGACATGTTATATCCCCTAAATATGACATGGAATGTTTGCTAAATAGGCAAACGGTCTGTCTTTGAAATGAAATAGGACTTGCAATCTTATCAATCAACCAATCAAGAGCAATATGAAGACATGAAAGAAGATGTAGGCTATGTTAGAGAAAGACATAATATGGTGTGTAAAAATGAACAATCAACTAAGAATTTTTCATTAACATCTAACACATTTCTGTAAAAATAATGTATAAATGTCCAATTTATTTTTGTGTACTGCAGTATTGACATTTCAGTCAAATTGTACCTATAATGTCTGGATCTGTATCTGAAAAGCTCATTGTGATCCATACAAGCATTCAACTAGACAAAAGTGACATTCTAGTATAGTATACTGTAAAGCAGTTAGTGTCAAAACAGTAGTAGTAGTAGTAGTAGAAAATGAACATGAAACTTGTATGTGACATATTTATTGTAATATTGAATATTTCCATGGTGAAAAAAACTAAACATGTTGACCGCTGTGGCTCAAACGATGACAAAAACACTTTTGATTTAGGTGACATTGGCCAACTCACTGACCAGTTAACTAGGTTTTGAAACATGAATGAAACATGAGGTTTTGATTAGATGAATTAAAAAAAGAACTGTGGGTAATGCTAAAATCAGTCCATCTCAATGCGGAATGGAGTGGCTGGGATTCTGACAGAAATCAGTAAGGTAATGGGCCACACTGAACCTGTCAACATAGGTAATCCATTACACTCCTCTCTGTTTGACTGACTGTGGAACAGTACACCATTACTTCAGCCAGACGCGGGCTAGAAAACAATGGTCAGCACATAATGAGGCAGAGGCGAAATGCAGCGTGATGGAACTGCAGGAGGCAGTGATTTATTCTGCCACGAGGAAATTAACATACTGTTCAACCACTGTTGACCACGCTAGATAGCTTTGCTTAGCTGTATTAAATGTATACTAGTTTTAATGGACAGTTCATAATCTGTTCAAATCTTTGTAAACTTAAACACATCATTGCTGAATAAACTGTTGTTATTGTTTTATTAAATTTCACCTTTTGAACCTGTTTTAACATTGAAAATAATAAGAAATGTTTCTTGTCAGCATATCAGAATGATTTTTAAGGATCAATGACACTGAAGACTACCGTAATGGCTGCTAAAAATTCAGCTTTGCCATGACAATGAAAATATTAATTGTGATCAATCGTATACAAAATAAAAGCATGCATGTATATATTTAAGAATTATTTTCACGTAAATACTGTGTGAATATATATATATATATATATATATATATATATATATATATATATATATATATATATATTATATATATGAATAACACATTTTCTTAAATATATACATGCATGTGTGTGTATTAATATATACAAAATAATTATACACAGTAAACACAAACTTTTATTTTGGATCCGATTAATCGCAATAAATTTTTGCACAGCCCTAGAATAAATTACATAAATAAATTAATAAATTAATATTACTTATTTAAAATTAATTAATACATTTTATAAAATTCACAGTATTACCAGTTTCACTGTATTTTTTGCAGGTTTTGTAAGTAAATGCAGGCTTGGTGTGAGCATGAGTTCTTTCAAAAATATGAAATATATAATCTAAATTGTTCTAAACTTTCAGACAATATCTTGTATTCTGTTATTTTTAACATGAAAATGTTCTGAAAAATATATTCACGCAGCTCTTTTTCATATGTTCACAATGACCATGACTGTCAAACTTTTAAAATAATTAATTTTGGGATGAACAGTTCCTGAAAGGCCAGATCTTGCCAAGGGTGATTTACTGTCCATTAGGAGAGTGACTGAAATCAATCATCTTTCATTATCTCTGGTATGAGGTAATCAGGCAGTGTGTATTCTGAGAGAGGGGGACGTCATCAGCTCTGGCAAATGAACAAAAATAAGTCTTTCCTCTGGCTCATGACTTATTCTCACTAATGTCTATTTGCCTTGTGATGAGTGACACTTCTTCAGCTGACATCCTCTTTGAAGTAAAACTGTTTAGCCTACATAAGAATGAGGATAAATTATTAACGAGTTTTATCCACATTTGGTGACAATTTCATGTCATTCAAAAACACAAGATCCTACGTGTCATTCAAAAGTCTCCGAGATGAGCAATTGTAATGTGGGTTAAAAAAAAGGAATCAAATTAATTGAGTTTGCCACAAATGAATGTTTATGGTCAAATGATTTACCATTCTGTGATCAATAGTGTAAAATAAGCAGGCTATGTGTACCAGTGTGTGTCCCTCAAACACAAGGTGAATTGATTCTTTCCTTGCTTCATTCTGTTCCTGAAAGTACTCATAGGGTAATTTCCACAGATGTTTCAGTTCAGCTTGCTAAAATGAAGGATGAAATGGAGAAATTATGAAAATGGCTTCAAACGGACTTCTTTTCCAAGCATTAAGGAAACTAAGCAGGTCACTAATGCAAATCTAAATTCCCCAGATAAAAAACATTGGGAAAACACATCTTGGTAAACTAATGGAAGCGTGTAATCTCCAATCTCATCCGGTTTAATTTGTTTGTATCTTGATTTGTTGTTTTTTTTGATAACTGATTACTGACTGTTTCTACTCATCTAAGTGAGACATTACTAACCATTCCAACAAAAGACCATAATCAATCATGCTGATTCATTATTTATAGTCAAATGTTGCAGTACGAATGGAGAGAAAGACACCATTTTCAGCTCAAAAAACATGAGCATGGGTTTATGACTTATTAAAAAGGGGTTAGTTCCAATCCTTGATTCTGATTGGTCAATAACTGTGCTTTATTTATGATAAAACATGGCTTTGACCGCTTCACTCAATGGTTTTATTTATGACTGCACAACACTGCAGTTCCTATGTTGTTTTCATTTGAGCTTTCACGCATATTACACATTGGAATGTTGTTGCTGTTCACGGTCAGGGACTATTATTTATTTATTTATTTTTTTATAGAGGAAGGAAGGCTTTTAGTGATTTTACATCATGAAAGTTGCACTTATACATTTTTTTTTTTACTTTAATATTTTTATTGTGTAGTAACCGTTTTATAAAAGCAATAAGGTACTGGAGGCAAGGGCCAACGCATACGCTTTCTCATCCCATCGCATTATCTAACTGACAATTTTGACCATGCTTCAACATCCGACGCTTTAGGCACCTTTTAGCGGCAGTTACATGTCGTGATCCTAGGGCGTCATCTAACTGATGCTACAGGTAAAGCGTCAGTTAGATGACGCCCAAGGATCACGCCATGTAACTGACGCTAAAGGGTTCCTAAAGCGTCAGATATTGAAGCATGGTCAAAATGCTTCCCAAGGTGTAAGTTACATTATGCCTTGGACGCCTTGTAAATTAAAGATAACAAGTGGAACATTATTGTAAAGTGTTACCGAATTTTCAGTATGGAATATATAAAGAAACTTGTCCTGACATCTCTAATGACACTTTTAACTTTTAATCACCATTATATAGGGGGAAAAAACAATGTAATCATCTTTTTTTTTCCAAATTGTGTTCCATGAAACAAATATAGGTTACAGCACACAGGTTTGGAACGGCATGAAAGAAATTCACCAACAAATGAAAATTCAGTCATTAGTTACTCACCCCGATGATGTTCCAAAAGCATAAGTCTGTTGATTCATCTTTGAAATAAAGATATTTTAAAGGGATAGTTCGCCCAAAAATGAAAATTAAGTCATTAAATACTCACCCCCATGCTGTACCAACCCTGTAAGACCTTAGTTCGTCTTCGGAACACAAATGAAGATATGTTTGATTAAATTTGAGAGGTGGATCACTGTTACATAGGCTGCCTAAGGGATACTTGACAGCCAAAAAGTCAATGAAGACATTTTTTAAATATTCCATGTGACAACAGTGGCTCAAGTATAAGTTTATCAAGTGATGCAAATACTTTTTGTGTGAAAATAACAACTTTATTCAACTATTCCTTTTCTTCCTTGTAGGCCTGAGACGAGATTTCAAGAGAGTTCCACGACGCATACGCGAGAACTGCGATCTTTTTCTACTACTTCAGTTCTCGCGCATGCGTCGTGGAAATCTATTGAACTCTCATCTCAGGCCTACAAGGAAGAAACAGAGTAGTCGTATAAAGTTGTTATTTTTGTTTGTTTTTTCGCACAAAAAGTATTCTCGTCGCTTGATAAACTTATAGGCATAGGCAGCCTGTTTAGCAGTGATCAACCTCTCAAATTTAATGAAAAATTTCTTCATTTGTGTTCCGAAGACGAATGAAGGTCTTATGGGGTTGGTACAGCATGGGGGTGAGTAATTAATGACTTAATTTTCATTTTTGGGAGAACTATCCCTTTAAATTAAACCTGACACTATAGATCTCTAGTCCTCCATGCAAAGTCCATTCAACTAAAACTTTCACGATTCAATAAGAGATCTCAAAAGACTTATGAATTGAGCATTTTAATCTAACTGCGATGTCGTCTGAAGGAGCACAAACACATAATATGACGAACAGATCTAATTTAGGCTTCTATTCAAATGTAAACAATGATCAGTGAACATTCATTGGGCTTTAGTTGACTGCATTTTAATGAGATCTATGTCTGTGTGTTGATATGTGTTCATTTGTGTCTCAAAGATGAACAAAAGTCTTATGAGTTTGGAAGATGAAGGGGAGAAACTAATAATGACAGGATATTTTGTTTTGTTTTGTTTGGGTTTTTTGGGGGGTGGGTGGGTGAAAGTGAGTAAACACTGACTACGTTTACATGCAGCCAATTTTCAGGTTATGGTTGGGTTAAGGTCACTATTCAGGTTTCTGAAACATTAGGAATAACCCGTTTACATGCATGAGCAGAGAGAGATTCTCCTGTATACATGGAATTGCAATATCCCGATGTAAACGGCGATGCGCGGTTAGCGCCTAGACGTACGGACAACCTTAAGATGCGATATGAGTCGTTCCGATTCTTCTTCCAGTATCCAAAGACAACAACAGCAGCAGCACGTGGATAACGAATAGTTCGGGGCAGATAGCGATCGCCTTTGTTTGCGCTTTGATGCTGGTAACGTTACTGACCTCGCTCTAAAAGTCTCGCCATGTTTACTTCCGGTATACTAAACGCAGATTTTTGTATGTGCCGAGAAGTTTCTCTACTCAAAAGACCAAGATTCCTTGCGAATAGAACATGCGCAGAACACAAATCACTATGGGGATATGTTGGAAAAAATCATTATGGGGATATAGTTAGAAAAGGGGTACCCCAGATATAATATCCCGGTTTTTAAAATCCGGGATATGAGCATATTCGGGGTTTTGCCGGTGTTTACATGGCCGTTATTGCTAATATCCCGGTTTTGAATGAGTTATTGGCTGCATGTAAAGTAGTCAATGATGATCGAGTTGTCATTTTGGGGTGAACTATCTCTTGAAATGCATGTGAACACATGGAATTATCTTTTAACTTAACTTTTCTATGATTTTGACCTTGTGACCTGCAAGGGCAGCACAGAAATGAAAAAAGAAAATCTATAAATACCAAGTTCAAGCTCAAATCTGACATAAAACCCACTGAACCTCTACAAACTGAAAAGTATTTAGTATGGGGAAAGACATGTAGTCCCCAAGCCTAGACAGAATTGAGCCCAAGAGCAAATGTAAAAGCCACAGAGGGTACTGTCGGAGGTCGACCTCCATCAGAGGGTCAAAACCCTCTCACTTTTACCCTTCCAGGTTTTGCCAACCCCAGGCGGGTCATTTCTTTCTAATGACTAGCTCACAAGCCCTCCGCAGTGCCGTCGCCTCCTCCAGCCAGTGTTTAGACCAGGTGGCCGAGTTGAATTGGAGGAACGGACATCCCTGAGTGTCTGATTACAGAGGCCCCATTTGATGAGGGTGCTCCAGCTAAATGAGCATTTATTATGGTTGCCTCAGAGCAGGATAAATCCTATTAGCCAATGTCTTTAATGAGACAGCCAGAGACAGTGAAACAATGATGGGCAGCCTAGCAATGAATCAACCCACGCAAAGCAGGATGGTTGGGGAGGGTACACTGAGATATGCAGAATCACAAGCATACATGCACACTGTAGCTAAAAAGCGATAGATGCTTGGCTTTTGGCCAAATTGGCAATTTCAAAATAGCCCATGTGATTATGTGCACTAAGAACTGATGCTATATTGTGAGGAAATTATGTAGTGATATTCTTGTCAGTGGAGGAAACGTGGATAAGTTTGGATTAGCTCATTAACTCTTTCATTAATGGAATTTTCTGTAATTTGTGAGACGATGCTTGCCCGACATTGACAAAATTTTCTGTCTTTCTGTGTTTTCACTGTTATATGGTAGAGGGCGCTATGACAAGAGATACAGCTATCGACTGGCAAGGACCAAAATCAGTCGTTTTTCCACATGATCAAGGCCTGGTCAGTGTCATGTTTTTTTGTTTTTTTTTTCGATAACGAGACGGTCTGTTTTGTTGGCAGCGGCACAATTGTATTGCAAATAGTTTTACTAATTCCCGCCGGTTTCACGCTCACACCAAAAACATGCACTACTGATCTATATGAGTGGTGCGCACGAGCCGCCTCTCAAACAGCTTGTGAGTCGCAAGTACCAAACTGAGTAGTTTCCTTTTGAAACGTACCCACATTCAAGTGTTGATAAAAAAATTATGCGTGAAGCCTGAATAAAACGTTTGTGTTGTTTAAAAGCAGTAGGTTTGTTATTTCGTTTGATATGTTGCATGTTCAAATATGCTGCCGCTGGCTAGGATTTTTTTTTTTTAATGCTGGCGGAGAAAGACTTTAATTCACTGAATTTAACTTACCTTACTGCCCTCTAAAAAGCTTGATTCTGATAGGTCAGTTGTGACATTCTGGATTCATTTAGTAAATGATGATGACCATTGTTTGTCAATAGCAATGCTTTACAATGACCAATCTTATGGGTATTTGGGACCAGTTTCTTCTTTCATGTCTTTTGTATAACGCATTAAACAGTCTCTCTCTCTCTCTCTCTCTCTCTCTCTCTCTCTCTCTCTCTCTCTCTCTCTCTCTCTCTCTCTCTCTCTCTCCTAAAATGTGCCATCTTGCCACCTTAGTTATTGACTGTGTGCAAAAGAAAATAAAACTGGAGGACTTTAGTATTGATAGTAGCTTTATGGTAATGTTGTTTAAGTCTTCATCTGATAATAAAGAGGAAAAATTTAAAATGTTATCCATTTCATGTCCTCAACTGAAAGGATTCGACTGTAAATTATCCATCTTCATTGGTTTAGGCTCAAAGCTGCTTGCTAAGAACTGTTTTTCTTCATGGAAGCTTTGCGTTTATTGGGCTTATAAAATATTTCAACTCGAATCAATATTTAGTGTATAATTATTTACTTGCGAGGCGAGCAGCCGTGTAATAAGCAGGAAAATGTACATCCAGATAGTTATTATTGCCAAAAAAAAAATACCCCCTTCAGGTTGATATGAGACTTGATAACACTTTTTATGGGATGTACCAGCTGGATGTCCCTAACATATTTGTCACTGGAGGAAATGGGGATAAGGTTGGATTACCTCATTAAACACATGGTATTTAATTTACTGTAAAACCCACCAGCATGTCTAAATAAATATTTAAAAGGGGCAAACACAGCGTCATGGTAATAGACCCACTGGGTGACTCACAAGCTGTTGACCTAACCTGCGGCACAGAGACAGACACCATCACAAATAACACGGGAGTTGAGGAACATGTGGTGGGGGTCAATAATTAATGAGGAAAGGAGGGGTAGACGCCATACGTGCTCCAGAAGAGGTTCTCAGAAGACCAGCATCACTTTATTGTGTTCACTTGGCATTTAGTGTTCCTGCAGTTCCACATCAGCTCCTTCTATATGGTCTAACTTTGTAATTCATCACTGGTGTCAGATCACACTGACATATCAAGAGGAACACTGAGATGGGGACATTCCCCAGAGAGAAATTATATTGTTTCCAGAAGACTCAGCTATGTCTTTTAAAAGAACGTAAGACCTGATACATTTTCTTTTAAAAATGCATTTCCTTTTGATGTAAATAAAAACTAAAACAACTATGGATGCCATAGCTCACATCATTCGGTCTTGGGAAAATTTGATAAGAAATGTTTTGAGTTCATATTGATATCAGATTTGGACATCATTGAGATTTATCTTTTTGGTTTCTTCTCTTTTGAATCATGGTCGATTATAATTCTGACATGATCTAGTTATGTAGAGGAACACCTTAAATTGATATGTTTTAAATGTTCTCTTTATGTGGAAATACTTAAAGTGGTTTCATTAATGTCTAAACCAACCAAACTCCAGTATGGTTACACATACAGAAGTCCTTTTTCAAGGGTCAAGTCAGGTTGAAATGACTCCCTAAGGTAACAACTGCAGTACACAGACAGAACAGTTTCATTAACACAAACAACATAATTTACCATTAGTTCCTCTTTCATGATCACCAAAATGCCATAGTTCCGATTGTTACAACTGTAAAACTGGAATAGGTAAGTGAATAGCCACCATTGTCATAAAAATGAATTAAAATGAGAGTGTTGTTAAAAAGCGATCTGATAGTAACTGTATGATTTAACGTTAACTGTATTAACTAGTAGTATGTTCACAATAGTAAAATGACTGGATGCAAGTCAAACTTTTCATGCGTTCGGATGTTATGTTTAAGACTGTGATCAATGTTTGAACAAGTCTAATCAATTTCTCTTGTACTTTCGTTAACTGAATTAAACGCGGGGGCAACAGATTGCGGGAATGTGCGGCGTAATAGGATGAGCAACATACGGTAATCCGGAATCCTGTAGACACATCCCTCTTGTCAGGCTGGGAAACTGTGTCAGTCACTGTATCAAAACCACTTTCGGGTTTTCATCAATAAATCTTCTAACTGCATTTGCTAGCATGTCAACGCGTCCTGTGAGAAATGCACAACATGTCCAGGCGCCGTTACGCGCCAAGAACCGAGATTCTACTCACATCACGCAACCCGAGCCCCAAATGTGATTCAGTGCAGCCGACCCACAGAAAAAAAAAATAACCCCCTCTCTAATTTCTACTCACCTCTTCATCCAACGACTTGTCAACCATCGGAATAACAATCCAAAAATCGGGTCGCTTTGCGCACGAAGTGTCACTAACTTTCCTTGACGCGCTACTGCGCAGCGATTAAAGAAGCGCAGAAAGTCTTACCGCGTGAGTTGTAAAGCCATGCAAATCCTCCTCAGACGGCTGGAGAGTATCAGAAACTCCTCAGTGCCGAACACATCCCGAGCAGTCAGGTTTAGGAGCTCTGCTGCCCTCTGTCTTTAATTCACAAGCGAGGATTCCCACACAGAGAGAAAATATCACGGAGTTGGGTGGCAATGCGATCTAGCCCTCTGAGGTCTCATCCGCTTTAATGGCAGCCATCTATTTTGAGAGCTCAAATTGGTGAATATGCACCTGCCGTGGCGTGGGAGTAATCTTATTAGAGTGTGAACAGCGCACAGCCACCCACAGGAGAGGAAAGAAAAAAACACACACAAATGATATCTCTTTAAGATCTCAAATGCTACTACCAGTGGGATTACACCGAGAACAATTGGAGTCTTTATGCTTCTCAGATTGTTCTCCTGAGAAAAAGACGATATGTTGTCCACATAAAAGTCAGACATCTCAATATAATCTCAAAAATTCCCCTTGAAATTCTCCAAAATGATCTTTTTTGAGTTTTGCTATTCATTTTATTTGTATAGCTCTAATTTCAAGATGATATTCATTTGTGTCTCTTTACATTTTGGGTTGGGAAATTTTACACTATAACTTTTTTGACTGCTCTTAGGCCTATAATAATGTAGGCCTATTGAGATTTAATGTGCATATTTTAGAGCTGTCGGGACGAATTTCGCGGGAAACTGCACACTTCCGACATTAGTATGTGTTTTTGTAAATAAAGAGAATGCACATGTGTAATGTGTGTTATTTTTTTCACGCATATGGTGTGGTAGTAGCTTAAAGTTTTCTGATCATCTTTTTTTTTCCTTGCTAGTTTATCTATTTAGAGGTCAGATAGTTTTGATGGCCACAGTAACATTTGCAAAGTTCATTCACCAGTAGCTACTCTACCAGTACATATGAAGAGTTCAGATGCAAAAGCCTCTAAATGCCATTTGAAATTTTCTTCTAAAATGACCATTTTTATCAAACTTGTATATATAAGTTCAGTAATTCCACTTAAATGACAATTAATAGGTAATCTTCATTGCCATTTAAGTGAAATTACTGAACTTAAATATACAAGCTTGATAAAAATGATCATTTTAGAAGAAAATTTCAAATGGCACTTAGAGGCTTTTGCATCTGAACTCTTCATATATACTCATATATATATATATATATATATATATATATATATTTTTTTTTTTTTTTTTTGTGGTGAGGAATTTATAATGGAAGTGAATGGGGCCAATTTAATTAAAAAAAAAAACAGATTGTGAGGCTAATTTTTTAAAAGCAATTATGTCCCCACCACTTTTTGCCAGGTTCGATACTGTCGATATCTTGCTGCACCGATATACCAAATGCAAATGAAACATATCCAGTTGGCATTCACTTTGGTTAAACAAGTGACAAAGTGGATTGTGTTTTCTGAAACCATGTTGAGTGTTTGTTGCTAATGTTATCAGTTGCGGAACATTCTCTTTTGGCTCCTGCACATGCACCGGGGGTATAAATATAGCCCATGGGTTAAACGTAGGTCTGTATTTAGGTAGGGAATGCTATCAGTCCATCTGTTCACTGAGTGGGATTACATTAAATCCTATTCAGCCCCAGTATTAAGAAAACCATCCACCAAGAGGCCATCAAATAGTCTACCAAGGAGAAAGGGAATTGGTAAGCTGTATGAGGACAGCACGAAAGATACAGGGAACTTTAAACAAGCATGCTTTAGGACACTCATGTTAATAGGATATACGATCAGTCAAAATTGCATTGTCGGGAGAGACAGACCACAATACACTTAAGATTAAGCCATGAAAAGAGTGCCTGTGGTGTGATGCATTAGAGAAAGAATTATTAAAGATGCTGTTTGTTAACAAAGGTTTTTTTTTGTTTGTTTTGTTTTGTTCTGTTTTTTTTTTTGTCATTAATAACAAAGATGATTCAATTCAAAATGTTATTTAAAACAGTGCTGATGAAAATATGACAAAAAAACAGCAAAAACACTTTTTGAAGAAAGGAATATAGACAGAGTTTGGTTTTCAAATAGTCTAATCAGTCAGTAATGTTGAGGATTGACCCTGCTTGAGCTGAAGCTGAAAAGTCAATGAACACTGGTGAATTACTGAAGCACTTCGCTAGTGGTTTAATTATCTCATCCAAAAGCGTCTGTAAATCTGAGAATAATTATTGCATCATCCTAAACAGAAGATTACAATGAATTCTAGAACTGATGCAAATCAGAGGCAAACCTCCAAAGTTAGCAAAATAAATAAATAAATAAAAATTGGGGAAGAAGCTTTTTTTTGGAATAGGTGTCAGCGGAGGTGAGGTTTCAGTATCTTGAATAAAGTGCTTTTGTGGAGAAACAGCTTATCACTTAATAGATCAACAGCCTATCTGCTACTCTTCAGTGTGTTTGTTATTAGACTTTTGTTTTGGAATAATCCATGTTTGGAGTTTACACTGCAAAAAAAAAAAAAAATGCGGTTTTATAAGAAAAGTTTTTACAACATGTAGGATTCCATTTACAGCACTTCCTATTTATTTCTGGGATCCACAAACAGGAATTGACTGTCATGCAACTCTGACAGAAATTTAATGACAGCTTATTACTTAATAAATAGCCGGCCTATCTGCTAAGCTTCAACATGCTATTAAAGTCCCTCTAAGAAGTCTTTTGAAACATGCAGCATTATTAATTGTGTTGACGTAATTTCCACACAAACTGGAAGACGCAGTGGGACATATTGAACGGCCCGCCGATAGGGGGGGACAAACAGGGGTGCGTTTCCCGAAAGCATCGTTAGCCAACTATGGCCGCAAGTTCCGTCGTTATCAGCATACAGTAGGTAGACAACCAGGGGTGCGTTTCCCGAAAGCATCGTTAGCCAACTATGGTCGCAAGTTGGTCGTAATTTCCATTGAACCCTATTGGCAACGACGGAACTTGCGACCATAGTTGGCTAACGATGCTTTCGGGAAACGCACCCCAGAATGTGGTTTTTACCGCCGCAGTTTTGCCGTGGCGGTAAAAGTTGAGGTGTATTTTCTGCCTTTGGCCACTAAGAGGCGCTACAATCACAGACTTTGAAAAGTGTCCGTTTTTTGTGTAATCTTCAGCTGCGCTGCGGCTCTTTCAGAGCGATTGAAAGATCGTAGCAGATTAATTCAAGTGAAACGTAGTTAAATTAATTAATTAATCACAATACTGAAATTAAATTGAAAAAATAATGAAACCTTAAAACATTGCAGTCGAAACATATTAGGCTACATCAATGAGGCTTTGCAATCGTATAAGACAATAAAACATTAGCAGTCTAACGATAGCTGTGTGGTTAACGCATCATCCTCAACCTCATAGACCTCCAAACGACGCGAGATCGACCCTCGTTACATGCTGTTGGCCGACAGCTTTTATGTTTTACCATTCTTGAAGCTTAAATAGGTAGCTGTTTATTAGCGAGTTTATTAACTGTTTATTTACTCGTTATCAGCATAGTTCAACAAGTCGGTGTTTCCCGAAACCATCGTTCCAACGAACATTCACAAACAGCATCGCAAAGTTGTGTAGTTTGAACGACTGCTCTCGACCTGTGGTTAGAGGCATTGTTTCTACATTGCATGACATTTGGACTAAATAAATCCTTATCTTGAGCAAAATAAGCGAGCTGACATTCAGTACAACCAGTGCCTTTTATTTAGAATACAAACAAATGGAATTTACGTAGGCTATTTTAGTTTGTCAAAAGATTTAAAGTGCTGTGTTTGAAGAGTGCGCATGTGCGAACACGCTCTACTATGTACCAAATATTGAGTCTGGTAATAAAACAAAATAACTGAGAACAATTAGAAATAGTCCTCAGATGACATGTCTGTAATTTATATTAAACAAATCTAGCGTTAATTGGATCTCAAATAGTTTAATTCGAAGCCTCTTCATAAAAGTGCTGAAATGACGGTGCTGCTAATGTGGTGGCTGTAAATCCACTCGTTGATGAGAAAGGATGAAAGAGCCACATACAGTATGTAAATATTTTGGATATTAGCTCATAATAGCGTCACGGCACTATTATGTTGCATAGCAACGACAGACGCCACGGGAGAGCAAGCGCTTGTAGAAAGGAGAAAGTGGTGCGAACTGTGCTCTACATGATGATGAGGAAGTATTAGCAAAGAATTAATTGATTTCTAGCCCTTGCATTAGCTTTACTTCTAGATGTATTTATGGAGATGAGAAATAAAAAGCCGGCTGAAATGCGTCACTGCCAGCATCAGTGAACAGATAATGGGCCAGATCCGAGTCTATTTTTGCTGCGCTGCTCTTGCTTAATTAAAAGTGAAAGAATACTTTTTATGGACAAAAAAATGAATATGATTTCACATAAAAAGTGCCCAAAATGCACAGATTTTGCATGTGTTTTAACAATAACTGCTGTAGGCTATGTTAGAAAAGAAAATGAAGACATTTATAGAAAATGTACCTATTTAAACATGTTTTTTATTATTCAGTTTGGGTAAACGTAGAGGGGAACAGGAAAGGAAGAGCAAGCGAAAAGGAGAGATCTGGGCGTAGGGCAGCCCATCTAAGATTATCTTGTCCCGGGCCCAGGCAAGACTGTCAGCTGGCCTGTCAATAGCCAATTGTGTTTACTTTATTTCACAGCTCGGCCAGAGTCGTTGAGCTCGGTAAAGCTGTAGTTTCCTCCTAACCTCTAACTGTTTCTCTTCCATTGCGCTATAAATTACAGCATTCTGTGTAGAATTCAAATGGCTAATGCGTTTTCTGGTCTCATGATCCACTCCGTGCCATCCTGTCTCTGGACTGGAGCAGACAGTGTGCCAGAGATGTATAAAGTACTAGAAACCCAGACTTGAGCAAAAGTACAAGTGCTCTATCAAAAAAGTGACTTGAGGAGTTGAAGTGCTACTTAATTCACTACTTAAGTAGGCTACTAAAAGTAAAAGTACAAGTATTGTGTCATGTAATTATTAAAGAAAGCAGTCAAAAGTATGAACTAGCAATCAAAAAAGGCGCTTTGGCTAACTAACAACAAGTAGCTAACAACTAGCTAACAACAAGGCACAGTTTGCACTGAAAAACCATGCTGTTGGAATTTTTCCTCTTTAAGAATAAAATAGCAGCGGGTTTTCCAAGAAATTAAAGCATTTTTACCTGTGAGCAGCATCGTTTCTAGCAGCAATGATTCAATCGGTGTCTGAGATTGTTGTCGAGAGCTATTATTTTACGCAGTCACCAGCGGGTGGCACACGTGACTCATGTCGCGACTGACGAATCCGACGAGCGTTCTTGTGTAGGCTGCCATCTTGTGGCGACGCCATTACTGAGCCGTTACACCGGCATAGACATATGCACCGGTATGTAAACAAACCTCGGAGATAAGGTGATAACGCACCCTCGATGACAGCTACAGCCAGGCAGACTTGTTGGGTTGATGATGTTGGACATTGGCCTCCAGTCACAGATGAAGGTACTAACGATCTTACAGGTTATTTATGAAAATAGCTTGGCAAGCTAGCTAGGCTAACGTTTGCTACCGAATAAACTAAAAAAAAGATCTGTCCATTTGGCAACAATAAATAAATAAATGAAATCAAATAAACAAATTCATGTTTTTCATTTGTGTCCAATTTATCTCATTTTTACATTGCAACGGGCATGGGTAAGGTAACGTTACTAGAAAGTATGGTAACACTTTAAAATAATGGTCCGTAGTTAACAAGTAGCTATGCAGGAAGTAAGGTAGTACTGCATTAACACCGAACTTAATACTATTAACTAATATGGAAGCAATATTAACTAAGCATTAAGTAATAGGTAATTTAGTACAAAGGTAGTTCCTTGGTAGGTATTTGATTATTACTAAAGAAATATATCCTCATTGAGTACTAATTGTGAACTAAGAAATAATAACCAATTAATTACTAATCACAAAAGTAACATGTCTAAAAAGTGAACAATTGTGGGGGTTTTATACTAGCATGGTCATAACATTTCTGAAGCATGTGCCTCAAATGGGTTCTTTGTGGAAAAAAGTTTATGAATATTACATCCCCCCAAATACATTAGCTAGGTTGAGATTGTGACTACTACTCTTGCCAGGATGGACGCATGTTCTCTGTTTATTTAAAACTTAAACATAAAATAATACTAATAATGACAGTTTTTAAAAATAAACCTTAAATAATTAGGAAGTGATGCTGACACATGATTAGATTAGTTCACTATTATGAGCTCTATTAAATGTCAGTCACATATATCTCAGACTCCAAAGACCTATAACTTTATGTTACAGTAGCTGCCTGAGGAGGACTTCTCTTTAGGACATGAATATAAACATTGATGTTCACTTGTCAAAAACAATTTGTATCTTTAATGAAGAAATTGGCTGAATTTATGTTAAGATAAGCGCAAAACCACATCTTCCAGATGACAGTGTTTGTTAGAATATTAGTGCCTCACATAACCTGTATAGTATGTGTCAAAATATAAAATTAATTAACTTGTATCATTTGTGAAAAACATGTTAACTCCTCAATAACTACTTAAGCGTTACCGTGTCATCCTGCAAGAAAAATGTTCTAAAACTACTGAATACGATGAAGTAAGATTTATGAAAATGAGGTTCCTGACTAAAAATCTTAATCTATAAAGAACCCTTTATGCCAAAAAGCAGAAATGTCTTAAAAATAAATAAATAAAATAATGAATGAATTAAAGTCTTAAAATGATCCCATAATGAGAAATAGGTTACTGAATTTGAAGTGCCTGACAGAATCCTTTATAGTTCCATATAAAATCTTTTCTTCTACGACTGTGTGACTAAAATCTATAAAATCTATCTAACAAAAAAATCTATAAAAATTTACACTGTGTATTGTTTTGTATAGGTGTTACACAACCGAGAGCAGATGTTCAGCGCTTTCACCATCTGAAAATGAGTGTTTCATTAAGCCTAATAGGTGATTTACAATACACATCTGTTCATTAAGTGATGTGTTTCCTTTTTTTCCTGTGCTCATGATCTGAATACCACCTCTTGACCATAAAAATAAGCTTCCAGATAATTGAGAGCTGCTGTTTGTTGCCAGGTGCTCAGATGCGCCTTTAAAACCCAAGCCCGGAGAGCTTGCAATACCACTCAATATGCATATTTGTCAAAGAGAAGCATTCAAATGCGTAGTCTATAGCACAATGACTGCTACAAAGAGGCCACTCTTGTAGAAAGACGGATGGGTTCATGTACAGCACCAATAAACAAGAAAAAAAAAACATTGCAATTACACACTGCCATGACTAACGCTTATAGATGCTAAATAGCCAAGCAGCAGACATAGTGCAGCCCTTGAAGTGCACTTGAAGTGTTTGACACGCTCGGTGGGACGTTATTGCGTTCAAAGATGACTTCATCCTGTGTGTCTGAAAGCTTTTTGTTGTGCTTATAACAAAATCTATTCTCTAGCATTACCGACCCGCTATTTTCTTCACAGCCTCGTAGAGAGGCTCTTCCCCAGAGAGACTCGTGAAACCAAACTGCCAATAAGGTCTTGGCAGACTGGTGCCAGAAAACACTATTGAAAACATTTTGTACCGGGGTTTATTCAAATTACACAGCCTCGATAACATTCAGAGCTCCACTGCTGCATGTCATGGGTAACGAAAAACTAATTCAAAAGGCGATATGTGCATTAAGGTACTTGTAGGTCATTTTATGGCCTTTTAAAGGCCTATTGCTTCACATGCTTTCCTAGCACATGCAATCAGAAAGCTTTTTGTTGAAGCCGAAATAAGTAGCAGCGCTATTTATCTCTTAAATGCACTAATGAATGAAAACGTACGTAAGCTGCTCAATACCAGTAGCGTGGCATAAGAGAAATAAATAAGACTTCAAATGAAATCAGGTCTTACGTCAGGCTAGCTGGGATTAAATTGTTCATTTCTTTTGCCTAGCTCAACACAAGAGTAGATTAGTACTGATCTCTCATTACTTCAAACTGTATATCCATCTTTGTTTGCTTAATTACTTTAGGGATCTATATGTAGCTTAATTTCATTTGGACATGTGCCCAACCTGTGCAGTTCTGCCACTAATGTTCCCCTCTTCTACCTAAAGTTAGTAAGATGAGAGGGTTGAGATACTTTCACTTGAAATGTATTAAGTGGTAGTTTCAAATATGAAAATGTTAATTAGCAAACTAGTTCTACACTCTCAGAAAAAAAGGTATGTCAATTTGTTAAATAAGAGTAATATTATAAATATTATAAATAAGAGTAAATAAACACTAATACTGCCCATGTATGTTTAAAAATAAAGTAAATTTAGCCTCAATCCATTATGCCCGGAATGTGCAGGCAATGATAGAGGTGTTTTCTCCTTGCACTGTCCGTGGTGCTGAAAACACTCTCCTCTGCAGCGGAGTTAATAGAAAGAAGCTGACATTTTTCAGATGGGCTTTGAGGAGAGTCTGGGTTTCTGCAGGCCGGGTTTTTAAAAATGAGCAGTGCTTCTAGCTTTTTTCTTACATTTGTTGGACAGGAAGCTGTCGTAAACATAGGCTGGCCTTTCTCTTCATAGATGAAAAAAAAAACATTGTATTTTGAGGACTGCATTTTTTATTCAGTTTTCATCAAAGAAGAAGCCACATTTTTATGCGGCATACATGAATATTTATCTACATCAATCACCATTGGTCTGTTGGTGGGCTTGTGTGTGCTTTTACCTCAAAAAAGGTACACACACACCATACTAATACTGTGCTTGACCCCCTTTCACCTTCAGAGCTGCCTTTATTCTACGTGACATTGATTCAACAAGGTGCAGAAAGCATTCTTTAGAAATATTCGCCCATATTGATAGGATAGCATCTCGCAGTTGATGGAGATTTGTGGGATGCACAGTCAGGGCACGAAGCTCCCGTTCCACCACATCCCAAAGATGCTCTATTGGGTTGAGATCTGGTGACTGTGGGGGCCGTTATAGTACAGTGAACTCATTGTCGAGTTCAAGAAACCAATTTGAAATGATTCCAGTTTTGTGACATGGTGCATTATCCTGCTGGAATTAGCCATCAGAGGATGGGTACATGGTGGCCATAAAGGGATGGACATGGTCAGAAACAATGCTCAGGTTGGCCGTGGCATTTAAACAATGCCCACACTCTAAAAAATGCTGGGTTGTTTTAACCCAATTTTGGGTAAAATATGGACAAACCCAGTCATTGGGTTAAAAATGTCATTTTAAAATTCAACCCAATGCCTGGGTTTGTCCATATTTTACCCAAAATTGGGTTAAAACAACCCAGCATTTTTTAGAGTGCAATTGGCACTAAAGTGTGCCAAGAAAACATCCCCCACACCATTACACCACCACCAGCAGCCTGCACAGTGGTAACAAGGTCAAGACAGATCAATGTTCTCATTCTGTTTATGTCAAATTGTGACTCTACCATCTGAATGTGTCAACAGAAATTGAGACTCATCAGACCAGGTAACATTTTTCCAGTCTTCAACTGTCCAATTTCAGTGAGCTCTTGCAAACTGTAGCCTCTTTTTCCTATTTGTATTGGCGATGAGTGGTACCCGGTGGGGTCTTCTACTGTTGTAGCCCATCCGCCTCATGTGCGTGTTGTGGCTTCACAAATGCTTTGCTGCATACCTCGGTTGTAACGAGTGGTTATTTCCATCAAAGTTGCTCTTCTATCAGCTTGAATCAGTCGGCCCATTCTCCTCTGACCTCTAGCCTCAACAAGGCATTTTCGCCCACAGAACTGCCACATACTGGATGTTTTTCCCTTTTCACATCATTCTTTGTAAACCCTAGAAATAGTTTTGTGTGAAAATCCCAGTAACTGAGCAGATTGTGAAATACTCAGACCGGCCCGTCTGGCAACAACAACCATGCCATGCTCAAAATTGCTTAAATCACCTTTCTTTCCCATTCTGACATTCAGTTTGGAGTTCAGGAGATTGTCTTGACCAGGACCACGCCCCTATGCATTGAAGCAACTGCCATGTGATTGGTTGATTGGATAATTGCATTAATGAAAAATTGAACAGGTGTTCCTTATAATCCTTTAGCTTAGTGTATATACACACAGCATAACTATGATCTTACTATTTTGAGTATTTTTTTAAACAAAGGCTCCTGAAAAACTGCATCATGGTTTCCACAAAAGAAAAAAAAATGAAGCATCACAACTGTTTTCAACATTTATAATAATTTGATTTTGAAAATGATTTGTGAAGGATCAGGTGACACTGAAGACATGGAATAATTCAGCTTTGCAGTCACATGAGTAACTTACATTTTAAAATATATTAAAATATAAACATTTGAATGCAAGTTTTACAATATTATAGTTTTTACTGTATTTTCGAAGAGACTTCTTTGAAAAATATTAGAAAAATCTTACCGACCCCAATCTTTGACTGAACGGCCATTGCATAAAGAGTCATTTAGCATGTGAGAGAATTAAAAAATAATAATTTTATAAAAATAGTGCTGCAAAATGAAATAATCTTTTTCACTGTAAGAAAATACAAATCGGTAATCTTATATCTCCTGCATGCTGGTGGCATGAGCCTATGTGCAGGCAAGCTTATTAAATCTGTGAGCTCAAGCCCCAGCATGAAATCAGCCAATCAAGTGATTCATCCATAAAACTAAAAGGCCATAGTCCAGTCTATCATCACATTTCTAATTGCGCTTCTTCTGGAGATGGAGTGGAGGCTCAGGGGTCAGCAGCTTGACAGGTGGCTAAAACGCACTGCTTCCAAATGTCAAAAACACTATCAAATGACACAGCTCCTCTATTTAACGCTGGATTGGTTTATTTTTTTTTTATGTTAAAATGCTCACTCTTGTCCCATAAACAACCATAATTCAGCTATAGGACTGAATCAACCAAAACAGAAGATGTCAACTCTGTGTTCGTTTGAGAAGCCTGGTCAGCCTGACACACCAACACTGGCTGCGTTCCAAATGGGATTATTCCGTCTCCAAAGGGCACTTCGGAGTGAGAACAATCATGGCAGCCATCTTGAAGGACTGTTCCAAACTAAAAGAGCTCAAAACTACTTCAAACAAAGGGCCCTTCGGAATGAAGGATTACGAAGGGTTCAACTGATGGACACTTCACTCCCAAGCACGAGCAGGCAAGCAGCGTACACAATTGTTCCATAATGGCGCCTCCTTAATTGGCCAAGGATTGTTTTTTGGCCCCCTACACCCGTTCATTGCTCTCACTCTGGATGGTAAAACTTTGAAAGGGATTAAGGCAAAGGACCCTTCAGAATGGAACGCAGGGAGCAGGGAGTGACTCAACTAATGGAGTGAGATGGGGCAACACTATAAACTGACCAACGGCAGATAGTGAGAGTTTGCAGAAATGTTTGCTTTAAAATTGTTAAGGGTACTTAACCCACATCATATGTTGGGACTCTACAGCGCAGTCTCATCCCAAGACGTCATCCAACTGACGCTTTTGACCATACGTAAACATCCCTCATTTTAGGGTACCCTTTAACGTCGTTAGATGACTCTATGTAATCCTAACCCTGCCCCAGACCTAAACCTACCCGCGTCATCTAATATTAAAGGGTACCCTAAAATGGCGGATGTTGACGTATGGTCAAAAGCGTCAGTCGTATGACGTCTTGGGATGAGACTGTGTTAGACTCTAGTTTAAATTGGATATTTTGAAATTTAATTTAACATGGTTATTTATTTAAATCATTGTATCTACAATAAGAACATGAGGGGGGGGGGCACGACAAGGAGTTGAAAGTTTATTAATTCACTTCTTATATTTGTCTTTAGTCTTTAACTTTACCTGAGTCCTAGATCACTCTGGTCCATGACCATGGAGTGAACGAATACATTCCATGTGTCAGAAAACAAAGGGAGAGGCGGAGCTTCAGTCTCCAAACTTGTGCACTTCCAGAGGAAATTGGATGTCAGGTAGTTGACTGTCTTAGTTATTTGGGATGAAGAGTATATTTTTTTGTAAATATTACTGTTGCATGGGGTTTATTTGGTAAATTATTATTTGTCAGCATCATTATTTTTAAGTATTTTATTTAGTATTAATTAATTAATTAATTAAATAATTAAGCTATTTTTGTTTTCACTCTGTTTTTTTTCATGTATTTATATATTTATTTTTTTGTCAACAGGGGACATTTATTTTCATAGATTATTTTTCATTATCTTAAGTCTTTAGTTTTTGCATATTTTACTTTCTTTGGATATGACTTTCATGTATACCTCGCCTGAATCCGGGTCACAGCACCAAATATAACCGGTCCTACTCAACCCGCTCCGAGCGGGATTCAAACCGGCATCTAACAAGGATGTTAAAGACTGCAGTCTTTCATTAGCTTGTCTCTGTTATATAATTGTGGGTGTTCTTACTTTTTTACAGAACAGAAAATTTTATGCAATATTTTAAAAAGACATCAAATGAAAGTCTTTTGAAGATTTCTTTTTTATTGTATGTAATCCAAAACTTCGAAAATTATTGATTAAGATATTCTTTGTAATAAATTATAATTTTAATTTATATAAATGTTTTTTGTCTTAAATTAAAAGAAACATTGATTTATAGTAAATCAAAATTTAAGGTTTGAGCTTAAATTATATAAATATAATTTGAGAAAATGTAAAATTGAGAAAAACAAAGTAAAGTTAAAAAAATAATTAAAAAAAAAAAAACTTTTGTGTTCCACAGAAAAAGAAAGTGATACAGGGATTTTGTGTTTTGTTTTATTATTTTTGGGTGAACTTAAGATATATACATATAATGTTTTTCCTATTGATTTTTATTCTTTTAAGCATAACCCTCACTAAATACTGAACATTTTCTGCTCAGAATTTAATTGCTGAATTGTGATTCAGATCTCATTCTCAGCCCAGCGAGGTTTCTGTTGATTTAGAATTTGTAACACGTTTTTGCTCTCAGCAAGTGGTGCTTATTTGAGACTATAAAACAAAGCACAGCAAAAGGGGAAAAGAAGAAAGTGTGTTCATGCTAATTAAAGTTAGCATGAAAATTACAAATCCTTGAGACAGAATTTTTGGGTTTCACTGCATCAAAACATTTCCCTCACAATTATAATGGTCATGGTTCAGCCCTCTCATCTTGAGCTGCTGTGATGTTGATGTGAATGGAAAATATGGGCATTTACGTAGACTTTATAAAGATGCCTGAATCTGAGTACAAACAGTCAGCCAGCAGCCCCATGCAATTCGCATTATATTATATTAAAAATGGCTGAAGATTTGGCCCATGCAAATAACTGAGATTTTCTCTAATCTCCGGAAAACCTAATTCCTGACCTGCCTCTCTGGAGGCATAATTAGGAATGATTCATGTTTTACTTGCCAACTTTTCTCAGGAAACTTCACAGCCTTAGAATCCACAGATTGGAGTCTTTTTCTATAGAAACTCAAATGACTCGAAAAATGCGAGTCTGAAAGTTTGTGGGAGCTAAAAGTCATTACTGTGATCCTGAAGACGCTGCAGAAGGATGATTACCACAGATTACTTCCACCTGCTTGTAGCTCTGGTCTGTGGCACCTGAGAGACGACATGCCCGCCACAGTGAACTTGCACTAATGAAGCTAATTACAAGTGAACTAAGGACGCCACAAGGTCCTCCATGAGATCCTGCTCCTCAGGCAGCTGATGGACTTTAAGGGGGGTTATAAACTGCTTATTCTAAACCACTCCACAGGGCACTGCATACACTAGGCTATGCATATTGCTGTGATGATTTTGGTGAAGTTCACAGAGTAGTATACTAAAAGGGTATCTTAGAGAAATGCAATTACGATTAAATAAAAACATTCCACAGAACTGATTTTCTGTCATATTTCATAACCTTTGAGTTTTTTGGATGATGCAGAGCAACTTTACTACATCTGAAAAGTTATAAATATGGAGCTGGCTGTGTGATGCAAATGTATTCGTTTGTAAAATCATGCGCTATCATACACTCTAAACAATGCTGGGTTGTTTTATCCCAAATTTGGGTAAAATATGGGACAAGCCTAATTTTGGGGTTAAAAATGTAATTTCAAATTTGAACCCAACTTCAACTTTCACTTTCAACTGAACATTTTTTAATTGCATTTTTAACCCAACATTTGGGTTTGTCCATATTTGACCCAAATTTTGGTTGAAACAACCCAACATTTTTTTGGAGTGTAAATTAGTTCTCAGGTCATAGTATAGTAATCTGTATCCGTAATCATAATTAGTGTTAATAATAAGTAAAGTAATAAGTCATTTGTTTTTACCTTTAGTCGTATATCAATTTAATGTTGTTGTCAAGTCTTACAGATCAATATTGTACTTATTGTATTTGACTTTTAACTATAGAGTCTTGTCTTCAGTCCATTTTTTATTAACGTCATAATAAAATGATTTGACTTTCTCGTCTTTATTATTGGTGGGTGGGAATGTTCAAGCTGGTCTATAGTGGTTACTACTAAACCGATACCTCAAATTCAAAATTATTGTTAATGGGGCATGTTAAAAGGCAAGGAAACAGTTTTGAACACTGACTTGCATTTTTTATGTAATTACTCAATAACTTATTCATTTTAACCCCCCAAAATTCTTCCATGCAGCTTTAAATCACTGAAATGTATTGAGGATCTTTAAAAGGAGTCCTGACAAATAGAACATTTGTATCAAACATACTGCTGTATGTTTCTTTTTATGAAGCTACTGTAGGTTCAGTAGTGCTGTGTAAGCAGAACGACCGGAGAGTGAATTTACCATCCACCCAATTTCTGAACACGAGGCAACATTTTCACTTTAAATTAAACTGCTGGCTTGATTTGAGAGAGGATGTTATTTCCCCTCAGTCAATAGACTGCAACCCCTCAACTCGATACAATCAGAGAACTGCATGTGCATACCTGTGACAACTGTGAATTCAATTACAAGTTAAGAACACACTCAGCAAACAGTTCAAAGTGGCAGCATTAGTCAGGTCACATGACTTCACAAGGCCATAGACGATTTGCTCCTGTTTTTATTCAAGCTTCTCCTTTATGGCTGGTGACAATCCACTTCCTAAAGTTATGAGTCGGCTTGAAACTCATTTGTGAGAAAGTGTGCACATTTAAGACTATGTTGCTTTAGTAAGTTAATTCACATTAAATAGATCTATGAAGATTTTTGTAGCTGAGCACATTTAATTACTATCAAGTGTGTGTGTGTGTGTGTGTGTGTGGTCTGGAACACCCAACGCATTCTCATCCTAGGGCATCATAGTGACGCTTTTGACAATGCGTATACATCCAACGCACATAGCACCCTTAAGCGTCAATATAACACGTTTCGGTTATGGGTAGGTTTAGGTCTGGCGTAGGGTTAGACCACTAGGAGGCGCCTTTTGGCCCATATATTTCTCATATTGACACTAAAGGGTGCCATGTGCGTTGGATGTAGATGCGTTGTCAAATGGAATGATAAAAAAAAACACTAACTGAAATTTAAAAAAATAATAATAATAATAATAATAATAAAATAAAACTAAAAAAGCTCAGGTTTGTTCCCAAGGCAACATTTCTAATTTCTCATTTTTATTTAGTTTAACTTGATGTGCAAAAATATAGAATATATAAAATATCTAGACATATTTAAAGAGGCTATATGCAGCTTTTTCCCCAAACTAAACATAACAGCCTTTTTATTTTACCATATATGACTCAAATATCTCCTGATGAACATACTGGCACCTTGTCCACTCACAGCCTATAAGCCTGTGCATAAGCCTGTGTCCTATTTTTCCTATTTTCTGTTGGGTCGGACTTTTTCCACGCTGTCAAGCGCGTTCATCTTAAACGTTTCAGATCACTCTGCTACCACCGCTAGTCAGCAAGTAGCCTACACTCGCAAGCAGAACACTTATCTCAAACAATATATGTATTTGACTGTTCTTACCTCTGTAAACATAATGTTGACCTCTTTGCAGCAGATGCTTGTGAGGTGTGTATGTACGAACGCACGTGGCGAGAGTGAGCAGAAAGGAAGAGCAGTTCTGTTTTTTGGCCACAGGTGTCAGTCGCGAGTTTAAATTTCAGAAAAACGCATGTAGCCTCTTTAAAACAACAAAAAACTATATTGTATAAAAATTACAAAAAACACAATGAAATATAGTAGTAAATTCAAAAATAAAAATTCATTCAAAATATTAAGTATCTGATTAATACTAAAATAAAACATCCATATATCCACAAAAATAAATGTATGTATATTTTACTATATTTAATAGCAAAAAATAGTATCAGTAACAGTTGCAATTAAACAAACATGTTGCCATTATTTTGCCACATTACTAAGGCTGTTAGATGTTGCATTAATGTAATGTGCTGTGTGTTATTTTAAAACTATTAAGCAAAACAGCTTCCCCAAAGTTCCAGTTTGAAAAAGGTCACATCATATCTCAGCATATTTTCCTATATCATTCTGAAACGAGCTTGATATTCAGCTGGATGACCACCGTTCCACAAATTTCCCTCCCCCCCTGTGAGTTAATGTCTGCTTGAGGAGATAATGAGGAATTATTGGTTATATGGCCCTGAAACCCATGTTTGTTTTATTTTTAATTACCTGTCAGTCCCTGCCAGCTGTAAGCCTAACAAATGTCATTGATCTGCAAAAGCATTTAGGCAAGAGACAATTTGGCTAGGTCATCTAGATATTAATGACACATATTTCCTTTTAACAGCATATTCCACTATCACTGAATCCTGGGAGAACCCACAGCACATGGCCTGATCCCATTTAAAAAGCAGAGTGATGAACACAAGATCCACCTTAAAAATCAGCCCTATAATGTTAGCAAGCTCAATTAATCTGGAAGCTCATTTCCTTCAAAGAAATAAAAAAAAGCCTCTGCTGGATCCTTCAGACCATTGCAAACTCTCTCAAGCATTAAATATGTCTTATGAGGCAGGTCGAAACAGAATGAAATGAAATGAGATTTTACTCACTTAACAAGTTCATTGTCTCTTAGCATTAACTACAGAACAGTAAGTGTCTGTTTTTGAACACCAGCGCAGAGATGAATGTAGATGTTTTGTGATCTACACTGAAAGAGAAAAGTAATTATCTTTTATCCAGCACACAGGACTTTCTGATTCTCATACTTTAGGAGATGTGAATCAATTTGAATCTGCAATAAAAAAACACATGTAAATCCAGCTCTATATTGTTGCTTAGCTTTGACTATCAGCATGAGTTCTGGTCCACATTGTCATGTATTCTGGCCAAGAACAATATTTATAAAAAAAAAAAAATGATCATCTTCTAACCTAAGAAATAAGACTATAATGAATTTCCCATCACCCAAATATGTCACACAATGATTTTCAGAATTCTGCTGTTGTCTTTGTACTTCTCTGGGCTTCCTACCCTATCTCACGACCAATTCGTACGAATTCGACGAATGATTAAAAAGTGTCTAATACGTACGACCTCACTCGTACGAATTCGTACGATTTGTCTTAACCCACGTGATGGGTAGGTTTAGGGGCGGGGTAAGGGGTAGGTCATTCGTACGAATTCATACGAATTGGCCAATTCGTAAAATATGTACGATTTAGCAAAATCGTACTAATTCGTACGAGTGAGGTCGTATGAATTCGTACGAATTAGCCGCTTTTTAATCATTCGTTGAATTCGTACGACTTGGACGTGAGATCGGGTTGGAGACGACAAACTTTGAAACATGAATTAGCATTAAGTGCCCCGCCATGATCTTGATCAAATTTAGACACTTAAAAGTTCACTCTTGTAACTTTGTGATTGGTACAGGCACCTAAGCTCATGCTTTGTGTTTGCTTTTCTGTAATTGCATGCTGACCCAGAAAACTAACATGCAATTAGGGTCCATGAAGTTCTTATGGATAATAATCTTTTCTGGTTTGAACTGTGATTTCCTTGTGAGAGACGGGATTCATTTGTTGAATGAAAAACTTGACACTGTGGACACATAGATAATACGCCAGCAGAACAACCACCAAGATAATTGCTATTTCCTTTATCCACTGCCAGCGAACCAAGTTTCCGAACCATGAAGAATTATTTTCAGTCATCTTGTGTAATTTATTTGAAAGATCAAGAATGTCTTGTTGGATTTTGGTCAAGTTTTTGTGGGTTCCATTAACCCTGTGCAGCATTCATGACCGATAATGGTGCAGGCTACTCCTTGTGTTGCAAGAATGTAATTCAAGGACACTCTTGCTCTGTAAGATCATTATCTTGTGCAAAGCAAGTGTGTTTGTGAAGTTTGCAAGGGGCCAAAGCCGGGCCTGTATGTCACCAAAAGGCAGGATTAAAGCTCCAAGAGTTCTTGACCACCATATTTGTGCACGAGTGATTTGGAATGCCGCCATCTTTGGGTGTGACATATAAACATTCTTTCCAGAAAACAAGGTGTTTTTGACATAAATCATCAACTCCGAGAATATGTTGTTCCATACTTCCACACTTTGTGCAAGGTTCATGATGGTTAGCAGTACGACAATCTTGGGGTAAGGGGGTAAGGCCTATGAGGGAGTCTTCACCGCAGAGGTTGGCCACCGGTGCATATTGCAATCGGATCTTCCCTGGGCTCCTCACTGCTCTGTGTCCTATCCTATCCCTGGGGGTGGGGGAATAACTGTGCAGTGTGACACGAGTCCAGGTTTTCCTTCCTTCTGACACAATACTGCAACATTCTAGACACTCCCTTGACGACCAGTCCTGTGAAGTGTGTACCTTGATCTGCGTAACCCAATTGTGAGTTATTTCTCCTTCATCCTCTAACACAACATCAGTAAATGAGAATGGGTGAGGGTACTGTGAGGGTATTTAAACGAATTTCCCCAACGGGAAAAGGTGACAAAATTGACTTTTGCTTGAATCATTATTACGGTCACTACATGAGGGCAATTTACATTTACAGCCTGACCTAACTCATTACTGATGAATGGCCTGTGCTGCAGCAGGCTGTGAGTCTATAGCCAGTGTCCCCTGAAAGAAAACATCTTGGTTACGTATGTAACCCTTGTTTCCTGGGTACAGGGAATGGAGACGTGTCGTTGGGGGAGTTCCCTGATAAATTGGGATCCCGCTAGGGAGCCTATTGCCTTCGAGATAATTAAAAAGAGCCAATAGACATTGGCATGAAAGATTTGCATTCCGCCACCCGCCCACCAACACGGGTATAAAAGCTGGAAGTAAACATTGTGTAATGCTTTTCGCTGAGGAGCCAATCAGAGTCCAGTCCTTCCCGAAGGTACAGCAATATTGCGAAGGGAACAAGGGTTACAAAGTCCAAAATTCAGCCGCTAGAGTTCTTACTAGATCATGAAAATATGATCATATAACACCGATTCCATCATCACTTCATTGGTTACCTATAAAGTTCCGTATTAATTACAAGGTATTGCTTCTGACTTATAAAGCTCTAAATGGTTTAGTTCCAGTCTATTTAACGGATCTTCTATCACCCTACAATCCATTGCTCTCTTTAAGATCACTAAATTCGAGGCTTCTGGTCATTCCTAGAACATTCAGATCCACCAAAGGAGGGCGTTTTCACATTTAGCTCCGAAGCTCTGGAATAGCCTTCCTGATATTGTTCGTTGCTCAGACTCACTCTCCCAGTTTGAAACTAGACTAAAGACACTATTTAGCCAGGCATTCTTATAAATTGCTTATCTTACAGCTACCGTAAATTTGGCCTCTAGTTCATAAACGCCAGAGGAGAACTGCCCCCTGACTGAGCCTGGGTTCTCCCAAGGTTTTTTTTCTCCATTGGGTCATCTGATGGAGTTTTAGGACACCATTGGGTCACTTGATGGAGTTTTTCTATTCCTTGCCACTGTTGCCTTTGGCTTGCTCAGTTGGCGATATTCAAATTAAATGACCCATCATACCATTGATCAGCTCTACCAAACTTGATTGTCTTTTTTCATGAATAAACAAACACTGTTAAGTGGTCTTGATTGATACTGTGAAGCAGCCTTGATACAATCTGTATTGTGCGCTGTATAAATATATTTGACTTGACTTGACTTAACCGAGACATTCCCTTTCGTCCTGGGAACTCCGACATCTCTGACAGGTCCGTCGCCGCACGCAGCTCCTGTAGCAAAGCTGAGTCGGGACCACCTGCTTGCAAGTCATGGAGCGCTTTAGCCTTATGGACTTGGAGCAGTGCCATGGCATGCAGGCCGGAGTTGGCATCTCCACATGCCATGTAGGCATCCCTGGTCAGACCAGAGGAAAACCTACAGGCCATCGACATCTGGTTGTCATGGGGAGCACAAAGGAAACGACTGGTACACGTCTCAAGGATGGTCCAGCATGTTCAGTTGGTAACTCAAATGGTTTTAGTTTCACTCAAAGTAGATTGGACTCTCTAGCGAGATTCTTATTGGTCAGTCATGACCTATGTTGTAGTGACTGACCGATAAGGAACTAGGATTACCAACACATGTTATAAGTCACTCCAAACCAAGATAAATGATACTGAGTGCCAGAGTTTTGGTCCATAACAGCCAAAAAACATGAGTGAAGATAAATTAGATCATTTCAATAGATACATACAATCTATTAATGTGACCTTTACCAGCATTAGCAATATAATTCTGACATGTGGAGACAGACCTAATAACTACTCGGAAAACTAAGCAAATTCAATGATCAATTGAAAGGTTAAACTGTCTTAGATTTCTTGGGGGTGGATAATCATATTGATCTGTTTGTATTTGGACTGTCCTGTTAGGCTGGGAAGGTATGATAAAAAAGAATGAGGCTTATATGTTAAACCCAAATGCTAAATGACCCAAAGCTATCTAAACTCCACCATAATGAAGACTATCTGATCATTTACCTCTGATGCGTTGCATATTGACCACAGATACAAAGTATAAAAAGGAAAGAAAATAAATATATATGATATGATATATTCAGTGGAGAGAATCTTGAATAAGCCTAACTTAAAAATAGAGCAAAATTTTCACATCAATGACAATTACATAACTGACATAGCAGGACTAGTGCTGCATTACAACAACAAGCAATTCACAAACATTCAACTTACAATAAAGCAGCTAAAACAAACAATATATCTATTAGTGCAACTTTCATGAAGTAAAATCACTAAAAGCATTCCTTCAACTAGAAAAAAACAGTCCCTATGATGTTTGCGTGCAATTTTTTGTTGCATACAGTTCATAATAAAAATTAAAATAAGATTTTAATGGGGATACAACTGAACTGAATTCAGAATTTTAACATTCCAAGAAAAAAAACAAAAAAGAAGAACATATTTTTTTTATATGTGAAGCTCAGTGAATCCTGGGAACATCGTTTCATATTTATAGTTGTGTATCCTGACCTCCTGGGTGTGATTGTGCTCCTGGGCCGGTGACCAAATGTCCAGCTGGCTAATCTGGTTAAGCTCACTGTATGTATTTTTTCATAAACACATGACCCTGCAGTTGTTTGAGAAACAACAACAAAAAAAGGATCATGCATTATTTTATAGGATAGCCCTGTGTTGTCATCTGAATTATTTTGTTTTTCTCAGTGGTGTTTATAATCATGGCTAAATTATATTCAAAGTCACTCACCAAGTCATGATGGCGCACACACTGAAACCGTCACAGACATGCATTGTATAAGACAAATTAAGAAATCCAGGTTCTATATTACAACGGTCATCTGTGTGAAACCAGCATATTGCCTTGCAGAATACCCATTCGCATCATGTTTTTCTATGAAATCCATTAATGTCCCTGCATGATCGTTTTATAATGGTCACCTTTGTGCTCCATATCATCACAATCCATAGAAAAATGTCCATTTATACAGCAAAGATTTATAGCGAAATTAAAACAACAAAATGAAAGTATATAAATAAATATGAATCTTGGTCTCTGAGGATATTTCAGCTCATTTCATTCGGTTTCAATATTGGAAATAAGGATTGCTGTGCAGAGCATGCAAATGCTTGCTCATCCTTCAAAGAGACAGAGCGATCCCTTCTTACCCTTTTGGGAGCGCATGCATTTATTTGCACTGTCCCAAGAGTCCTTCAGTCGGTACACCACCACCCCATTATGACTCACCAACAAAGAGACATTCTGGAGCTCAACGCTACAAAATGTTATTCATCGCTTTGACACTTGACACAATGTTTCCATTACATTTTCTAAAGAGACCTGAATCTTGGCAGAATAAAATAGGACTCTATTTTCTCATTGCAGAGCAAAGGAGCACGGTTTCGTTCAAAACAATGGCTCTCCCAGGATGACTGTTCAACTGGAAAACAAATATCAGAAATAGTGAGGGTGTACACAGGTAATGGGCTAGAACACTTCGGATCCTTTTTAGTGCCATCTAAGTGTGTTGTCATTTAAAGACCCCATGAAATGACCTTTCTTTCCTGGCTGCCCGAAAGTGAGAAAAAAAAAAAAGAATTCTGCCTTTCACTGTGACCCAGCTCCTGGGTCATATGTAACAACTGAGAACAACCAGCGCTGTATTTCCAGTTGTTTCCATGCACTAATTTCATTACTTTTTGGAGTTCAGATTTAAAAACATCTGTAGCTATAGAGACCAGATTCATTATGCGGTACTGTTGCTCTCACGGAACAGATATGCTTATTTAAAGAGACTATGTGTAGGAATTGCTGCCATCTAGCAAATGTATTTTGCATTCAAACGAATTGTGCTCTCCAGCGCCTCACTTTTTCAAATGTGCGTTGCTTCTACGGTAATCATTATGTATCAAAAAACTTTGACAGGATTTGCACTTCGTCGAGTGTTCCTTCAGGTGAACAGGTTTGTTATTTCAAACAAACAGCAACTTGACACAACGAATAAATGAATGTTACAGTATGAATTACTGACTGTGAAAAACATGAACTATTGTAATAGTTCTTAAGTAGATAAGCCTTCTTTATTCGTTATATTTTCTTTAGTAGCCTACATGCATTAGTTATCATCAACTTTTAATTATAAATGTTCATCTGTCTATATCATAAATTACACAACCAAACAATGAAAAAAAATCTTGCAATTCAAACTGTGACTTGCCTGTCGAGAAGAAAGCAGGACTTCTCTTCTCGACACGTCTCTTTTGAAATCTTTCTCCTGCATTAGCTCTATGCACCTAAGGCTATCCCGACATTAACTCGTGTTTTTTTTTTTTTTTTTTTTTTTTTTTTTTTTGTAATCTCCGGTCATGTTTCCTTTTACAATCTATTTTTGGACTTTTCTGGCAATGAGGATTTGTAATGCAGCTTTTAAACTTGCCAGGCAGTGAGCCTCTGCTTCTGCTGCTTTCAGTCACGTCACACCGCCTCTGAACAAAAGCGCGCTGTGGAAACGCCTCGGCCTTGTACTTTGGGTGCTTCTCATTTCTTATTTGTGCATCCTCGTTTCCTTTCCTCGCTTCTCAGCTCCACCCCCTGCAGGACACGAATGAAGGAAGCGAGGAAAGGAAACGAGGATGGAGGAATCGAATAAAAGCTTTTTTATATACATTGGAATACTCAATCACTCAAGCGTCACTCCACAGTGTCATCAGCAGTGCTAAAAGGATGAATGAACTAATCATTCCCCTTTCCGGTACTGACAGCATGGGACTGACAGGAAGAACGAAAGACTCAGACCCGTCCGAACCCGAACTAGAGACTCGAGATGAACTAATCTTTACTCTTACCGGTCTTGTTATATCGCGACGGCACGGCCCAGCAAACGGCACAGATCAGAGTTAGACACTGACGAGTCAACAGCTAACGTCTCGAGTCGAGACATGAGAGGAGGAGAACAAAACTGATAAATATGAAGTTGCAAAGGAAAGAACGTCTCGGATCAGGAGGTGATGCAATAGCCTGAACTTGAGACCCAGCAACTAATTAATACAGTTATTTCAGTTGCTTATAATTTGGCCTTGGCTGCATTACCCTATAGTCATTTATGTTATTTTTACAAATGTAATCAAGATTTTCGTACTGGATTAAGTACTAGATGTTTTGGGATATTTAACATGACATTTTCATTATATAATGATGAAATGACCAAAATGAACGAAATGACTCAATAAAAGATTCGTTCATTTTACCAACACTATCTCACGCCCAATTCGTAAGAATATGACGAATGAGTAAAAAATGTTTAATTCGTACTAATTCGTATGACCTCACTCGTATGAATTTGTACGATTTGTCTAAACCCACATGACGGTTAGGTTTAGGGGCGGGGTAAGGGGTAGGTCATTCGTACGAATTCATACGAATATGTAAAATATGTAAAAATTTAGCAAAATCGTACTAATTCGTACGAGTGAGGTCGTATGAATTGTTACGAATTAGCCACTTTTTAATCATTCGTCGAATTCGTACGACTTGGTCATGAGATCGGGTTGATTTTACTGAACGAGACTCAAAGATCCAAGTCAGTAAAATGATCCAAACTTCCCACCACTAATTTGTATATTACAAATTTTAGTTGATACATTTAAATGAAAGTTAATTGATTTAAGGCAGTCGGTTTCTGCAAGTGAAATTTGTTAACTTGAGTTTTAATTTAGTTAATTTTTACAGTAACATACTGTAGATTACAGTAAATGTACAATTAACTGTAACTTAGATGGTGGGGCTTTCAAAACTCAATAACAGCAAGGACATACGTGAACTGTAGTAACTGAGTCTATGGAACTCTAGAAAACTCCTCTCACCAACTCTATAACCATACCAGAACCAAAATGAAATCACCTTTCTCATTTTGGCTTGAAAAGAAACTGAAAAAATCTTTTAAGTTCTGGGTTAGCATATATATGGTTTGTTATGAACTGAAAATCTTGTTGTTACATTGCGCTTTGTGCTCGGCAGAGCGACTGCTGTGGAGGGAGACAGCGCTGCAGACTGGCTTTCATTCAGAGAAAATCAGGCATTGCCAGCAATTCAGAGATCAAAGGAGGAAGACTAGAGGTTCTTTCTCCGTAAATAAAAAGTCTTCGTAGCAGCATGAGGGCTTGTCCAGTGATATATTTGATTAATAAACCCAATTACACACTGTTTGCATAACCGTCCCCAGATCTGTAAGCTGGGCTCCTCGAAGATTGACACAGACCTGTGCAGGTGGCCATAGACCCTCGAACATACAAATATGCAAAAAGCATTTGAACATGATCATGGTATTAAAAAAACAAACAAACAAAAAAAACATCAGGATGATGAAGCAAATGAAAGTAAAAGGGAACTTAAGGGGGGGGGGGGGTTGACTGCGACTAACTGTGAACTATAAAAAAAAAGAAAAAAAATATGTTTCAGTGCGCCAGCGCTCTGGCAACGGTTATGAAGAAACGCATTGTGTGAGCTCTTAAATTCCTTAATACAGTGGTCAGTATTCTGAACACTTTCCACGCATTTCGGATTCAAATATCTTCTTTTTATGCCTAAAACTAGCTGCAGTGATGTGCTTTTATTCAGAGAGGTCAGGATTCATCAAGTCCAGCTCATCCCAGTCGTTCACTCGCTCTTGAAATACTTTAAACGCATCACAGCAAAGCAAGAGCAGTCAGGATAATGATCACCCCTGAGACACCCCAGTCCGAAATTTCAACAAAACAGCTTTATTTATTTATTTTTTTACGTATAAAACTCTGAAGAAAGTTCCATTGAAACAGAGGAGAGAATGGCATATCCGGATGAGAAAGGTTACAGTAAATTGTGAGAAAACATGTAAATATGTTGGTTCAATGTATATTTTAGTTCTGGATTAAATAATTAAATTGCACTAAAATATTACATTAATATGAATATACATCTTCTGAAAGACTGTCTGTAACAAACATAAGAAAAAAAAGTTTGTTGCAAGAGAATAAGAAATTATTAGAAATGGATGTAACTATTTTTGGTCACTCTTTAGCCCTCTGTTTTCACAGACAAGGCTTAAAGGGGTCATGAATTGAGATTTTGACATATAAGAGGTCATCATACTAATATCCTGGAGGTGTCATACCTGAAAAAAAATCCTTGTTAGTTCAAAAACAGCTTGAAACCAAGCCAAGAGAATGACTCTTTTTGAATGTGCCTATCATAGGTGTAAGACCGCCTCTGCAGAATAAGATTTTTACTCTGTCAATATTTATTTATTAAAGGGGTCATATAATGGTAGATGCATTTTTAAAAGTTCATTGTACTGAAATGTGTGTTGTCAGTGCCTGTACACAACCATCATATAATGATAAAAATCCATCCAGTATTTTTGTTTCAATCTCCTTATATGTTTTCCCGTCTCAAATTGAGCTGTTCAATTTTGTGACGTCACTAAATCGGAAGCCCCTCCCACGATTGTTGATTGACAGCAGCGTTTCAACACAGACCCGCCCTGAGCGAGCTGTCATCATAGTTCGCTATTGTTGATACACTGGAGCAGAATCGTCTCAAGCGATTGTCGTGTTCTGTTCGAACTCTCTGCTCCTCACCACGGCGCGTCTCAGGTACTGCGGTTATCACTCCGCCCAAGTAGCAGTGCTTCGCCTTCTGAGAATATAGTTCCCAGTATTTATATGGTTAAAACTGTGTCTCATGTGACTTTGTTATTTGTACACACTGTGACTATACAAATCCCAACTTGTAAATAGGAAAACGTTTACGCTATTTTGTCACTTATTTGGATTAGTATGCTAGCTGCAACCATTTACATCCAGTCTTTGTGCTAAGCTAGGCTAGCGGTGGGTGCGTCAAACAGACTTAGGCCACGTTTACACAAAGCCGGGTATTTAGCGAAACAAATTTCCCCCTCTCCGTTTTCAAAAATAACATCGTTCACACACCCGCATAAATACGCCATCGAGCGCCATCACAACTATGCCCAACCTATTGGCGACAGTGTAGGGAGAAGGATAAAGCCATGCAAGCCAATCAGAATCCTCAGAATCGACAAGAGAGAACCTAAAACGCCATTTCTCCCCGTTCACACGACAACACATAACCGCATTTTCAGAAATCTCCACTTTGGCCAGAGTTTTTAGAAATAATCGTTTTCTTTGATAAAAACAGGGTTTTCGTGTAAACGAGAGGCCAATCCGGAGGGAAATATCTGCATTTTCCCTTCGTGTAAACGGGGCCTTATAGCACACACGGAGATGAAAAAAGTATGTATGGACTTATCTAACTCTGGGGATAAGGTGGATAGGCTAAAGTCCCAAAAAGTCGGAGTGTTCCTTTAACTACTATGTTGTGTATTTACATAAAAAAAAGAAAAAGTAAGGTCGAGTGTGCTTATTGTATCCATGTTGTATTGCAAAACACTTTTTCTGCTATTTTGATGGCATTTGGGTAAGTTTAGGTTGGTTAACTCTTTCCTCATCAGCATTTCATTTTCACTGTAAGTAACGTAGACTAACCATGTTCCGTACACTTTTCGCCTACCACCGCACTCTGTTTCTGAGAGCAAGACTAACATGTTTGTGTGATCATTCTCAGGGAATATCCATTGATTGGTCCACACTTTGATGTCTTTTGGACCAATCGTTTTTGAGAAAAGTGGGGAAAACTACCAACTCCACGTGTGTACGGAAGATGATAAGCGCTAACGATGTTCCGTACAGGCGCGTAATGGTGTTCCGTACAGAGCGCACAACTTAATTTCAACGGCAAAAATGGAAAATTAACTGATCAACTGATCAATTTTAATGTTAAAATATTCAATTCATGTAACAATTTATGTTAATATTAACTTATTTGACCCTGAATATAAACATCATTACTGCACTGCTGACAGACGTGCTGCCTTTTTTGCTGCCTGAGAGTGGCGCTAAACGGTCATCGGCCGCAATCGTTTAAAAATTCCCATTTCACAGCATTTACAAGCATCAACAAAAGGGTAATATATTTAACGATTTGTGATGACATAATACAAATTAAATAAAGACTGTTATACTGGGAAAAGCATAAATGAAATTGAAATGTACATTTTCACTGCTCTAGTTGTCTACCCACTCAAGCCGCTGTCTGAAGTATAGCTTACCCACGGATTTTCAAGCGAAGTGGGTGTGCTTGGCAAACTTACTGAAATATCACTGGAACAAACTGGAGTGTCTCTGTTTTGATCGAGGATGAAAGAGGGAGAAATGAAGACGGCATTTTGTGTATGACCTAGAAGTATTAATCAGCGATCGGCGGTTAAAGTTAATCTGTACGAAACATCGTTTTTGTACGGAACATGGTTAGTCTACGTTAGCAAGAATAGAGCCTCTGCCTCTGAAAAATTGTTTCTAGCTTCATTTTTTTTTTAATTTTTTTTTCTTCAATGCTTACAAGTATGTTGCTAACAAAATTTCAATAAAAAAGCTGAGACTTTCAAAGACTTCCTCTGGTTTGGATTCAGAATGATGAACAAAACATAGGTGGAGTAGATTGAGTCCATCAACACCCCCAAAGTTTGCAACATTAGTAACATTAGGTAGTTTTGATTTATACGCTGGTGAATGTTTGTTGATCATGTTAGCCGACTGCTACTTGTGCATAAACAGCTTATTCGCTCCTTCTGGTTTGCACAAATATCCTGCTTCACTTGTCTCTGGATATGAAATAGATTTCAGAAAATCTGTAACAGCATCTTCTTCCATATAACAGTGAAAATACAGATTGCTAGAGAAACTTGTAAATGGTGGGGAAGTGTTGTGTCATAAATGACAGAAAATCTCATCCCGCTGTTTCTTTGTTGCCAGGACATACAGTACATATTTTCATCTGAATTGTCCACATCCAGGTGCAAAACACAATATTTTGTGCACATCAGACTAAATTCCAAATCTATACAGATTCACGAAATACACCCTAAACTCCTGAAATCTGGATACTTCTGAAATTCAACAGTATATTCATGATACATCTCTTGAATGAAATGTGGGTTTTGTGCAAAGCACACATTATCATTACATAGACAAGCTTTCGTTTAATAAAATTTCCCTGGCTGCTGTGATTAAGACCTAACTCTCTCTTAAATAATAAATGCAGACCAGCTCTAAAATGTAAAGCTGCACACTATTTTTGAAGGTAAATGTATGTTTACATGAATTCGATATGAATTATTCCCATCTCTGGAGGGACAACAGCGTATGTTGTTGCTCTAGCCTGAAAGAAATACACTCCTAAATCTCCAGAGGCTGTGGAAATGGTTCGACTACTGGTGAATTTTCACAGCCGCTGCATATCAGCAGACACACAGCCCAAAGTCTGAGAACAATGGAAGCAATAATAGAGACCGCGCACTTGTTGAAAGCTGATACTTTTGCATTTGAGTTCACTGATAAGAAAATGGCAAGAAATGGTTGCTATGGCATGAGAGACACCTAAGTGAGATAAAATAAATCTTCTGTAGTCTAATGATTTTGAAATGTCTTCCAGTGAGAGTTTGTCTTACAATTTGTGTGTGTATGTGTGTCAATGGCATTTGTAAATGTTACCAAACCCCTTCAAATGGTCTTTGATCTAAAACAGTTTTAGATTTTAGGTAGAAGTACATATTGAAACAAGCAGGATTATCAGATTTTAGCATTTCTGAAAAGTGTCACGTCTATCTGCATTTTATAAGGGCTCTAAATGCAGCTCATCCACGCACAATTTGGAACAATTCAGTTTAAAATATCTTGTTTCAAGTTTGGAGTTGTTAAAGTCGAAATGAAACAGAAGTTGTAATAGTCTTTGTCTGAGTGAAACGGCTTCTCAAACAAGAAAAAGTGTAAGGCGGGACTTATTTTGTCTATTGGGAATTGATTGGTTGAGGTTTGCTTTTGGTCGATCTCATGCGAGTGACAGGTTGTCCCAATCTAACACCAGTAAACACACAGAGAAAAAATGAGAGGAAAAGTTATTTTTATTAAAGATTATGAGGGGACATGAATTTAAAAAATATATATAGATTTATGTAGATTAATTTACAACAAATACTGCAAAATTCTATAAAAATAAAATGGTACATTTTAATTTTATAGTGACTTTAAAGGTAGAGTACAATGACGTTCAAGTAAAAAAGCTCTTTAAATAAGCACCAAACAAATAAAAAAACTATAATATATTTTTATATTTTTATATATATATTTTTTAAATTAATAACTTTATTATTCACTGGAATACCTGACAAATACCATAACAAATGCTACATGATAAAAATATGCTTGCAGAAGCATCCATGTCATGCTCAGTTGAACAGACCACAAAGGAAAGCTGGATTTATGAGAGAGGCACCCAAACTCATTAATCATCTCACTCAGTAGATCTCACTGCTTTGTACGGATATAAATGTGAGCCATTTGTGAGAAGAGACTGCTGCCTGGGAGCTGTGAGCTGGCTGGCCCATCATCTTAAAATGACAAATATTGTATTCTTTTAACTCAGGCTCCCTTGTCACACTCGTTACGGCCCACTGAGCCACTTCATCGATCACATGCACTGTGCAAACTAGCATGAACTCCCTCATTTCTGGCTAATAAATCTGCCTCGGACTGGTCTTGTGGAGTATAATCGTGCACATGGTTCATTCCGGAAGTCAGACTCCCCATAACATTCAAGCGCATACTGGATCATTGCTGTGGAACAATAGACATAAAGATAATGTATTTCTCTGTCTTTCTCATAGCCTGTGAAAATCACCTTGATTATGTTAGGGTGTTCAGAAAGGGTTTTAGCTTGTTGTATAGGGTGTTCTGTGTGGTTACTTACAGATTATAGATGGGTATTGACATTTTTCACAAATTAATTCAATTTTGGTTCACAAGCTCTTTATTTGATTTGATATAAATTAGTTTGGATATCCTGCGTGTCAGTTTTTCTTAAGGACAAATACAACTTTAGAATAATGCAAACTAATTTAGAATAAAGCAACTATTAATGACGGATAATTGGCACATGAACTCTAATCGGCAATTCTTTGTCATATTTAGTTGATAGTTATTAATGAGGCCAATCTCATTCAGTAATTATTGATAAAGGGAACCATCTTAGACCTAAATTTGGCATTACATACAACTGATTAGTTAAGCTTTTTTCCATTTTAGTTAATAGTGTTTCAGGTCTTTCATTTGGTTCATCACATAATGCATTTCAGTAAGAAGTACAGTTTCTTTAAACATACGTTCAGATGATCTTTCAGTTTTATTTTCATCTATGACAAGCAGTAAAGTGGAAGAGATTCTCAGTTTATATGCCAATTCAACTGAGGTGGCTGTTGTTAAACAGGCATTAAAAAGCGTCAAAACGAATTATGTGATAAAATGGACAGCATTTGAAAGCAAAGACTTTGTTTCATATCGAATGTAACAAAACATAAAGATTATGATGTTTGAATGGGATACACTTTACAAATAAGTTGTATTCATGCATCAACAGAAAACAGCACAGAGGATTTAAAAATAGATATTAGTGAATCAAAATTAAAGCTACACTGTGTAACTCTTTTAGTTTATTCTTAGCTAAAAACACTTAGTTCTTTCAAAAATATATGTGTTCATTAATGTATATTTACTTTGTTCAAGTAATAAAGTATTCTCGTGAGTGTATAATATGCCATTGAAAATAAATAGGGGTAAGGGGTTCTAATGTTGGTCGCTATGTTGCCCCTCCATCTTGAAAGTACCTACCCGTTAATTCAAGCTTCGCCTTTCGCGTTTACTGGAAGCCATGTTAATCTTGGACTACATTTGCCACCGTAGGAGTTAAAACGAAATTGGAATTGAGAGGAGAAGAAACTAATATTCACTGAATGGTCATATCTTTTCACCGCTAGATGTGGTAAAAATCACACAGTATAGCTTTAAGACTGATTAATCAATATTGTCGACCTAACCCTGGTCACCTGGTCTGTCAATGCTATATTTAATGCAAACATTGTACATTTATTTTTATATTGTAAAATAATTTTGGACTTTAAGTTTTGGGTTTAAGTGAAACTATAGATGAGATGGCAGTTTACTTTATTTAGTTCAGTCGTGTTAATTACCAAATAATGATCACAACAGAAGATTAACTAAATAGGACACAAAGCCTAATTTTGCAAGTTGGTTTGAACTTGTACACTTGGTGCCAAATTTGGGTGGCCACCCAGTGATGCCAAAATTCAAAGACTTATCTTAATTAAGACTCATTTAGAAGACACACATAAACACACTAATCTGAACAACAGTGACATGGCTGAACATGCCTCTCAGCTGGATTTTCAGCAGTGCCAAGTTCATCTTTCTTAATGCATTACACTAATACACCTTTACAGTTTAAATACCTCTTCTTGTCCTGAGAACTCTCTTTAAATTAGAAGAATTAACCTGGTAACGGGTTAGTTCGCCCAAAAATGAAAAAAATATCCCATAATTTACTCACAAGCCAAGCCATGCTAGGTGTTTATGAGTTTCTTCTTTCGGCCAAAAACAATCAGAGTTATATAAACTCTGCTCTTAAAGCTCTTTAAGCTTTAAAATTGGACTGAGTAGAGCCTGAGAATTTGAAGCCCAAAAAAGCTCATCCATCCGTCATAAAAGTAATCCATACAGCTCCAGGGTGTTCATAAAGTAAAATAATTATAAACTATAATCATTGGCTTCCGGTAACGGCTGTACATGAGTCAAGTTCCGACTGAAGAGTGTCGAATAAGACCAAACGCAATGATTGGACAAACATTTTTGGTCCTAAGACTTCTACAGAAGATATACTCATGCTTTAAACCAGTATAACAAAAAAAGTGTAACCTTTAACATTTCTTTTTAATAAATCATTTCTAAATCAATCGAAACTGAAACCCTACCTACCCTACCTAAGGTCTGTGACCCTCAGCTACCCACAATCCAAACGATACCTGCTAATGTATAGGAAATCATGCATTACGATATTCCAACACACAGACAACTGAATACTAGAGGACAAAGGGCCAGAGAAACGTACAAACTACTCATAATTTGACATCCTCTACTAATGATAGCCTTTGGGTTCCTGACACATGATTGATTGTCAGTGTCTGCATGAGCCTTGCAAATCATAATACACTGATATTCTGTGCTGAATAGAGTACATGTGTCACCTTGAGATTGGATAGAGGGTAAAGTATTGGCATATTATGAAGCACCACAAGGACTATCACTGTGCTCTCAACCGTCCAACAATCCAGATAAGATAAGAATCTTTATTGTCATTGTATGTACACAGTAGTACACATCAACAAAATTGAGTTAGCAGCTCTAAAAAAGAAGCATATAACAATAAAGCTCAATTTATACTTTTGGACCGAACTTATAGCTACGTTGTGTAGCGCATACCCTTCGGCCTACCCCAGGGACGGATTATGACTTGTAAAGGCCATATCTCCAAAAGCCCCCAACCAGGCATAATTAACCACATAGAGAGGAGTAAGACATATTGAGAGGATAATTTGTGCTAAATATATGCACTCACATATTATAATTTTAGTCATATCATTAAAATATTATAACGTTATTATAAAAAAAATATATATATTTGATTTGTTAATTTTAACCTTTAATAATAATACCAACTCCCTATAGCCTATGCATTAGTGAGAGATTGTTCTTTGAGAAAAATTAACATTAGCTTTATAAGCTGATATTTATCCAAATTAATTTATATAATCAATTGTTACATGTTGTTACTTAACCTAATAAAATTCTGTTTGGTCAGCAAATGTTTAGAGAATCACAATACACTTATTATTATTGTTTAACAATCCTTTCTAATGATTTTCTAGGCTATTCATTAGCTGCCTGCTAAACATGTGTTTGAGCTCTTATGTTTCTGAACTCTAAATGCTCAGATTAATGCATTTAAATTTAAAATGTAGAAAACCTTTTTTTGTCGAATATGTATTTGAATATCTACATTTTTATTTGAAGGTGCATCTTTTAGTTGTTTAAACAACTGTATTGTGAAGGGTGTACGTTTTTACTTTTTACAGTTCAAATTTAATAACCATTTTGTTGGATCATTTATGATTAGGCAATAAAATGTTATGCAAATGAGGCAAATAAAAAATAGGCAACGTTTAAAAATGTAGTCTCACTTCAACTTAGGGAAAATGGGCAGTTACGATGTAATAAATAGTTATTTTTCCAATACTTAATACACAAAAATAAGCTCAAAGTGTGAAAATAGATCTATAAGAGATTTGGGGGCCTTCGTATTCACTACAGTAAGTTCCAGGGAGCCCTCAGAGTCCAAGAGCCTTGTTTAAGAGGCCTTGTGTAGGCTATGGGGCAGATATATTACAGCATTAATAAACATTTGTTTTCATTGTTTATGGGTTTTCTGAACAAAACTGGATTGTGTGGCCTTAAACCCCAGCCCCCCTTAAAGACACCTTGAGCCTGAACTTGACTCAGATTACTTCTGAGACACCTTGAGGTGTATGCTCCAGCGTTTGTAGTTTTGTAGGGGGTGGGTCAGACCTCGAAATTAGGAATTTAATACTTACCTCACCGTGCCTCAAGTGTGCAAAAACCATAGAGAACCTGAAAACCATAGAGAGTACAGTAGCTGAAAAAGCCGAATGGGCATTTAACTTAAACTCTGAAGACGCCCAAGATGTGCTGACTAATGATAGATTTTTCACAGAAAATGCTACATGCTCTTCACCAACAAAGAACACATTCAAACACTTTCACAATCATGTAAGAAGAGAGAAAAGGCAGCTAACAACAGTAAAGATTTGTATCCAATGTAGATATTTTTTCAAATTCTTTATGATAGAGGTCAGTCTGTCTAACAGGGTTTGTATATGTATGTGAGAGGAAGATGAGCTTTATTGAGACATAGCCTTGCCTAGAAGCTACTATGAAAGAGGACAAACTCGCTTGTAACCTGCATGTAGAATATACAGTATAATATCCAAGAAATAGATAAGATAATACAACTTGGGATTGCAATGCTAATGCAAAACCCTTAAATGTGTGTGTGGTGGGTGGGGGACTGATTTCAAACTCATTTGATCACTTATCTCCATGCTTTTTGGTCTGTGGCGACTAATTTTGCCTGCTGTGGGTCAAGCCGCTGCCAAATCAAAAACTTTCAAATCAAAAAATAAACGGGATAGATGGACTTGGCCCACTGTCCATTGTGCATTGGAGATGGCATGTTGAAGTTCCCTCCTGTCTCCTGCAGTGTAACTGAGATACCATGTTGAAATGCAGTATGATACTTTCTATTGAACAATGGTGCTATAAGCCCCTGTCCTGTCACTTGAAGTTTGTCTAAAGAGGAACCATACCGGCCTATCCAAGGAACCATACCGGCCTACTCACCTCATCTGGCTGGAGTGTGTCCATCCAGCTGAACACCCCTGTCTTGTCACTTGAAGTTTGTCCAAAGAGGAACCATACCGGCCTTCTCCCCTCATCTGGCTGGAGTGTTTCTATCCTGCTGTACGCCCCTATCTTGTCATTGAAGTTCTTCAGAAGAGGAATCATACCTGCCTACTCACCTCGTCTGGCTTGAGTGTGTCCATCCAGCTATATGCCCCTGTCCTGTCACTTGAAGTTCATCTAAAGAGGAACCATACCGGCCTACTCACCTCGTCTGGCTTGAGTGTGTCCACCCAGCTATACGCCCCTGTCCTGTCACTTGAAGTTCGTCGGAAGAGGAACCATACTGGTCTGCTCACCTTGTCTGGCTTGAGTGTACCCACCCAGCTGTAAATTCTTGTCTCTGGTCACTTGAGAGTTATTCTGAAAGGGAACTATACCGACCTACTCACCTGATGTGGCTGAAGGGTATTCATCCAGCCATATCACCTGGAATTATTCCAACAAGGGATCTCTCCTGTCTCTTTCCCTTGCTACTCGTTGATCCGAGGAATGACCGTACTGACCTACCTACCTCGTCTGGCCGAAGTAGGTTCATCCAGTCGTTAGCTCCGTCTACCATTACTTGGAATTATTCCAACGAGGGGCCGTCCCTTCCCCCTTATCTTGTTGGGCCGAAATGGAACTCGACTCTGCTGAAATGGAACTCGACCCTAAAATGAGGGTCCCACCCTCAACCCAAAGTCCCAGCTCCTAGCAGTTACCCCGCGTCCCCTGACTGACTGTCCGTCCCTCCAACTCTGCAGCCCTGGTACCTGGGGAGCAATTTGAGAGAAAGTGGCGCTGAAATTTGGTGCTGTCAACACGGGTGCCAAACACAAAAAAAATCTTAACTGCATGAAATGCCTCTTGACATTGGGTGGACCACATAAATTCAGCCTTAGCCCTCAACAGATTGGTCAGTGGGGACACTACTACCGAAAAGTTTTTACAAAAAGCACAGCCATTCCCAGGAGGCACATCAGTTGTTTCTTTGTGGAGGGCTATGGGAACTGCTTCACAGCCTGGACCAAAACAAAACCCTGACCAACAACCTTGGCTAGGTATGTAACTGTAGCTTATTCTCTGGAAGGTGTCTGGAGCATTTTGCAAGCCGAAAGGCATCACTGTATAAGAGAAGAAACCAGATGGAGTTATAAAGGCAGCAATCTCACAGGCTCTTTTGGTAAGGATTACTTAGATTAGATTAGATTAAATTAGATTAGATAATGCCTTTATTAGTCTCACAAGTGAGAAATTTCAAGAGGAAAAATACAGCATAACAACACGAGGAAAGGTGAGGAGAAAAAACAACCCACAGACTATGCTCCTCTAGGAGTACAGTGTGGGAACAGTAAAAAAAACACTTCAGCAACATTAGCACACAATCTGTACATTTTACAACAAGACTTGCAACAAGGGTGAGGGGTGGGGGATGGAGCCCAGCACAGGCAAGCAGCCATCCGGTCCTGCAGCCGTTTCAGGCGCTAGTCACAGGTGACCAGTGCCTGACACACACCTGTCAGACTGGGGGTACACAACAAAACAAGGTGACACACACCTGTCAGACTGGGGGTACAAAGTGGCGAAGGTGAGGGATGGGGTATGGAATGTGTGATTGTATATCTGTATATATATATGTAAGAGTTCATGTATGTGTAGGGCTAGAAAGTCGCTATGCCTGGCATTGTAATCTAGGTGCCTCAGTCCACAGGACTGTCATAGCGATACACAGCAATTTTCCATGGAGACAACCTTGATCAGGTCCCAGACACAGTCAACAATCACCAGGTGTCTGGGGAGTTGGAGAAGGAATACAAGAGCGACTCACTGCAGTGCTCTTCTGGGGTGTTGTTGTTCCAACAGTGCTGGTTGAGGGTGGCCGAAACCGATAAGATTGGGATTGTTTGGTCTTCGGGCGACTTCAGGGTCCATTTTGGTCTCAAAACGATCCATTTGCCTTTGCAAAGCTGTGAGCTTCTCCATGATGTTATCCATATTGTGTTTCATAGACACAGTCTCAATGCTGACAGCTCTGCCCACTGCTTCAAACATGACGGGCAGTCTTGTGAGGCTTTGGACAGCTGTCACCGTCTTCTTAATTCCTCGATAAACCAGGGCACCAGCTGCGAACGTTCCGGCAGGGCAGTCAGGTTCCCCCGAACCCAAACTTCTGATGGTGTGATTGTGCTGAGAGACCAGTTGATCAAATCCATGATTTTTTTCCTTTGTAGAGCAGTGCTGAGAGAGTCTCTCAAAGAACAAGACAGTAGATGAGAGGAGTAAAGCAGGGGAGATTAGGGAGGGAGAGAAAATATGACCGCCTTCATTGAGAGCAAGAGTAGAGATTGCCAATATCTCTTTAAAAGATCAAATTTACTAACATACTTTGCTGGCTCAACTTGATCAATACAGTCCTCCATCCTAGGAAGCGGATAAAGGTCTGCTTTAGTAACAATGTTTACTTTTCTATAATCAGTGCAAGGTCTGAAAGTGCAATCAGACTTGTTAACCAGAAGGCAGGGTGAAGACCAATTTGAACAACATGGCTCAGCAATACCATTGTCCAACATATACTGCACCTCTGTTTCCAATTTTCGATTCCAATTTCCTATTCTCTTCAGATACACATTAAAATCTCTGTTTGATAGGCTTAGCATCTCCGATGTCTAGATCATGCTCAATTAAGTGGGTTTGCGATGGGATGTCAGAAAATAAAATGGGGTAGTTTCTAATAAGAGCTACTAATTCATCACGTTTCTCAGAATCTAAATGATCTACCAAAACCCCAAGGTTTTCCAAAGTCTGGGAGTTTTTCAGCCGACCTTGTAAGACTTAATCCGAAACCATAACTACCTACTCTTCTTCCCCTTCCACAAAATTCTAGATGTTGCTTACAAAATGCACGCTATTTCACGACCAATTCGTACGAATTCGTATGAGTGATTAAAAAGTGGCTAATTCGTACTAATTCATACGACCTCACTCTTACGAATTTGTACGATTTGTCCAAACCCATGTGATGGGTAGGTTTAGGGGCGGGGTCAGGGGTAGGTATGAATTCATATGAATTCATACGAATTGGCCAATTCGTAAAATATGTACGATTTAGCAAAAACGTACTAATTCGTACGAGTGAGGTCGTACGAATTTTTAAGCAATTAGCCACCTCATAAAATTCGTACGAATTCTCGTGAGATCGGGTTGGGGAAATATTTTGCACAGTGACAAACCATTTAAAATTCAAAACTGTTGCATTGTTCCAAAAATGTAACCATCATTAGGTATGCTTACATGCATTAATTTGTGCCATTTGGAATGGATTCAGTCTGATTTAAGATTCTGAAACCCTAATCCAATTTACATATTCGTTTACATGTACATTTCATGTATTCTGAAACTGCACAGTTTCCAGTCATGCACTCAGAACTAGAGAAAGCCACCACAATAATGTTACTGGAGCTACAGTAAGCATAATTGCCTACTTTGCCTCGATTATATATCTATAAAGAAAGCTGGCATATATGTCAGAAGATATATGTAATATTTAGAAAATATTTAGTTTCCTCAACTGACCGAGTCATAAGACATGATAGATAAATAAACATTCTCATGGTACTGCACGTGCATAATGTAATTTTGAATCCGAGTGACAAAATAGTCAAGCAATCAAGCAGCGCACCCTCCTCATTTGCCTGAAATGCCAGTTTAAATCCCACTCGGAGCAGTGAGAGTAGAGCCAGAAGGGTTAAATTTGTGCCATGAGTGACAAACTTTCACAAAAATTTTCCTCACTTTCCTGACATCAAGAGGCATGCTGGTGACTAACGTTTAAGACTGTTAGCAACCACCTTTATCAAGATCTTTAAAAAAGAATTAAAATTTTTACAAAAACCCATTTAAAAAAAACAACCTAATGACATCAAGGGCGATGGAACTGGAACTGCTAATAATACTAACTTTTGAAATTATGAAAGATGACACTTGGAATGCTCAAGCCCTGCTATGTCATTGCTCAAACTCATAAATCAATGCACTAAAATATTTAATGCACTGGAACTAATTCAATGGCAATCATGTACTATAATTGTCATTGTTTGAATAACCACACCAATATAATAACAGAAATCAAATTTTAAAATACACACTGTAAACTTGCAGGCAGAGCAGCAAGACTAAAGAAAACAAAAGTGTTAACTTTAACCCTCTCTCTTCTCTTTTTAAATCTTTTTGTATTTTACATTCAAACCAACATAGATGATGACATTTAACCCTTTTTAATAATTTAACATGACTGTATTCTTTACATGTTATTGTTTATTTATAGCAAGCCAGCCCTAAATTCAACGTAGCTCACCAAACATTAAAGTATTTTGCAATGTCTATAATATATCTTCAGCAGTGGACAAATTTACACTACATGACCAAAACAGTTTGGACACCCCCGGTTAATAAAGAAAACTGGCTATTTCAACCATAGCCATTATTAACAGGTGCATATAATTAGGCATCCAGCCATACAATCTCCTTAGACAAACAGACACAATTTGGGGAGGTCCCTTTTCTAATACAGCATCACATTACCCCTGTCCACATAATTAGGCTCATACAGAAAAAAAATGTGTAGGTCTGGTGTGTAAGGACTTGACTAGACTGAACAATGTCCACACCTGATCTCATTTTGGGATTGATTGAAATTAGCCTAACAAGGGAAAATCCCTGCATCCATGCTTCACCATCCACTGGAAAGCCTTCACAAAAGTGCAGAGGAATTTGGGTATGATCAACACAGAATCATTACCAATGGTTTTAAAATTAATGTTCAACAAACACACATGCCCAAAAACGTTTATAAGCGTGGTGCTTTCTCATAATAACACACCGATAATAAAATGTGAGTTATGCACACCCAAATTCTGAAATTCTGTAAATCAGGTTGCATCGCTTCCGGTTCAGGTATTTCGTATTATGCTGCATTAAAGGAGAACTCCGGCGCAAAATGAACCTTTGGTCTAATAACACATTGGTACCAAGTCAACCGTTCTCTGAGATTTGTTTTCATGACAATCGAATGTAAAGAGTTTTACAGTATCTCTAAAAATAACACAGTCTCATCCCAAGACGTCATATAACTGACGCTTTTGACCATACGTCAACATCCGCCGTTTAGGGTACCCTTAAACATCGGTTAGATGACAATCCTGGGGCGTCATCCAACTGACGCTTTACCTTTAATGTCAGTTAGGTGACGGGGTAGGTTTTAGGTATGGAGTAGGGTTAGCATTAGATAACGTCATCTAACCGATTAAGGGTACCCTAAAACGGCGGATGTTGACGTATGGTCAAAAGTGTCAGTTGTATGACGTCTTGGGATGAGATGAGATAATAAGTAAAAAGAAATCGCTAGTTAATACCACTAACAAGGCTCAAAATAGCCCCACACTAACACAGTAATGTAATGTAATGTAATGTAATAAATATTACTTTTTCATTATTATTTAATCTATTGTGATGTACTAAGGTAGACAAAAATCTGACCATTGCAATCTGTTTATTAATGTCACATCAAAACTTGATATAACACACACACAAAAAACAGTAAAACTAATGTAACTGAGAAAAGTGGGCTGATGCTTCAAAATAAGTGCTGATCAATGATGCACATAGAGAGAAACTGTTGTATTCTGATTCAGAAAGACTGTCATACCTCCTGGGGCAGCAAGAGTTATGATAACCATGCAACTAAGCAGAAGAATAAAATGGCTCCGAGCCTTATTGATGAAATTGTTTGGCTCTGTTTGCATATCAAGCATTTAATTAAATGCTTAGGTGAATTGAGGATAGTAGAGAAGCTTTAGTGCATGATAACATTAACTGACTTGACAGCAGCATCAGATAATTAATTTGGTTCAGCCATGTTCATCAAGGCAATCATTGGAAACATCCTCATACATATTTGAAGTATATTCCTTTGTTCTGCTGTAATTAAGATGAGTGCTCCATCTCTTCAATTAAGAAATGTTTTCTGGTTAATATATTGTTATCTTCAATCACTCAAGCCTTGACTATATGTTATTGATTGGTTGCTGAATGCAGATGGCCCATACACACAAAAAAACATCATAAAACAACACTGTATACTATAACACACACACACACACACACACACACACACAAAAGAGATCTGATTAAATTATATACTGTAAGTAAGAACAGTGACACTGACACTTGCAGCTGATTTCGGCAGAAAATTCTGTAAATAATAATATAGTTATTGAGAGCAGGCATTTTAGGCATGATTACAAATTATGGAATCTAATTGGCATGGGGGGGGATACACTCACATGATTGATCTGTAGCCTGGATGCCAGCCCGAACTCCGCCCACAACATTTTTTGGACAGGAAGTTCGGTCTGGACTCAATCCATTGAGGAGAAATTATGATCGGTTCAGAGATCATCGGGCCAATCAAATTGCCAGGGCGGGCTTTATACGATTATTGACAGGTGGTCTTCAGTAACGTAATCCTCACGTCGTCAAAGAGCGCTTGTCAAAGATGAGTGCAGCTGGAGAATTGAGATGTATAGATTCCACTCTCGCGTCTTTTGTAAAATAAATCGACAGCGCATTCATTTTAATAAACAAACAGAGAACTGCAATCAAGGCATTTGTCGATCGGAAATATATTTTTGGCGTCCTTCCTACATGATCGGAAAAAGTGTAACTGACGGTCGCTAAGAAGATGGGAAGTAATGAAAAGCCTGTGGTCGTTGTGGTTTCTCCTTTGGTGGCACTCATGGAGAAGTAAGTAAAAGAAGTAACACTCGTTATTTAACTTCTAAAATAAATAAAGTAGGCTACGTTCTGTATTTGAAAACTGCGCTATGCAAAGAGTTGACTTATGCGTTGCTCTGATTGGTTGGTAGGTCTACCGACTATCCAATTGAGTGCAGAGGGGTTTTTTTGTCCTGGTTCGGTTACGACACGCCTCATAATTAAAGTTCAATTGAGTGGTTTCAGACTCATATTCTCATTAGAATATGAGTATGACGAAGTCAGGCTAATTGATCTGTAAACTTCTTAAAAAGAGTCAATTGGAAAGTGTGTGTGCCACTTGCATCAATCCCAACAGACAGCTTTTTTCACAATAAATGATTAATTCTGTATTATTTTATGTTCCTTCAGAAAAGCCCATATTAGAAAAGACTGTGTTGATGATAATTTTAAAAGACGATTAGTGCTTAATTTGATTCATCTTACTGCATTTATTTCTTTGCTGTCATTTGGTGTTTGATTGGAATTCTTTCTTTGTGCTTTGTAATTGTCAACATTTTTATGTCACTTTAATATAAAGAAAAACTCACTTTTGTGGGAGAAGGTCAAACCGATTGAGACTGGAAGTTGGCGCCATGGTTCTTCAGTTCTCAAGCTCATTTAAATTCATCATGAGCATCCAAATACATTTTTCTTTTTGCAAAGAATCAAATCAGGTGGTAGGACTTTCTGTTCAGTTAAATACATGTCTTCACTGTTTGATACGAACCACTTTATGGTACACTGAAAAAAAATGTTCTAGGATTTACTTTGTAATTATTTTTGAAATTTACTAGCAAAACAGCAAACATTAAATCGCCCTTACCATAACTGTGACTTTCAAGACTCCACTAATGCAACTCAATCAGGCCTCCTTGCCCACTCCACCCCCCTTTTTCCCTTGCCTTTGTTTTTTTCTTTCTCTCTCTTTTGCATATGCCTTGGGTTGGAATTACTTAAATGAGGAATTATGTGACATACATTCCCCGGAGAATGCTCAAAACTACAATCGAGGTGTTTCAGAGAGTTTAGAAACAATGCACACTGTTATAGAGAATAGTCTTTGGAGTGGACTGAAAATGTAAAAAATATGCCCCTATAGACGAATCCGACGAGCGTCCTTGTGTAGGCTGCCATCTTGTGGCGACGCCATTACTGAGCTGTCACACCGGCATAGACATATGCACCGGTATGTAAACAAACCTCGGAGATAAGATGATAACGCACCCTCGATGACAGCTACAGCCAGGCAGACTTGTTGGGTTGATGATGTTGGACATTAGCCTCCAGTCACAGATGAAGGTACAAACGATCTTACAGATTATTTATGAAAATAGCTTGGCAAGCTAGCTAGGCTAACGTTTGCTACCGAATAAACTAAAAAAAGATCTGTCCATTTGGCAACAATAAATAAATAAATAAATAAAATCAAATAAACAAATTCATGTTTTTCATTTGTGTTCATTATTTATCTCATTTTTACATTGCAACGGGCATGAGTAAGGCGGAGGCCATGCTGAGAATCTAAAAATACAAGCGACCAACAGGAGGCGTCATCTTCAATATCAAGGTGTCTTTGAAGAACAGATAAAATGTTCATGATAGGCACTATGGTGAAGAAGATGAAAGCTTCTACAAACTTCAAGTTAAATCAAAGAGACATTATTCAGGGTTTGACCAAAGAAAACTACTAATAATAGATCATTTGTTTACAAAAATATCTGAGTCTGATACATACAACCGATAAAATATGCGTTGAGGGAGCGAGAACCCTTGATTGGACGTGAGGTCACATCGGACTTGCTGGTTGGCTGTGCAGTTCCCGCACAGCAGCCAATGAGTGCACTAGGATGCCCGCTCTGGATCTGCTGGCTGCTGCGCTGCGTTGATAATGAATACAAAATTAAGGATAATTTTTTGGCTTCAATGTCTTGAGAAGATGAATCTTTCCCGTAGCGCAAGCTTGTCCAGTTCTGACTCAACTCTTTTGCTTTTTGTTATTTGTCATTTATGGCCTACTCCAATCTGTTTCAGTGCAGAAACAGGCCTTTGGCCTTTCTGTTAGGTTCATTGGCACAATAATTCCTTAGAGAATCTCATAAATTTAATTTACAATCTGTGTACCGATTTTAAAGGGTAAGTTCACCCAAAAATGAAAATTCTGTCAGTATTTACTCACCCTCATGTTGTTCCAACCCCGTAAGACCTTCGTTCATCTCCGGAACACAAATTAAGATATTTAAGATATTAAGATCGCTCCTGCACACTAGTCCATAGGCTTCTTGAGGGAATGACACTTGCTGGCATCGAAAAGTCATTAAAGACATCGTTAAAAAAGTGACTACAGTGGCTCAATTTTAACTTTACCAAACGACGAGAACACTTTTTGTGCGCAAAAACAAACAAAAATAAATACTTTATTTCAACTATTCACTTCCTTCTCTATGGGCCTGTAGTCAGTTAACATAGTATGATTGCATAGAGCTACGTCACACGTAGGCTCACTATTGGCCGACGCTGGTCATGTGTGTGATGCGTGTGACGTACAATAACAGAAGCTTACGCTATTAAGCTAGTAACCTGACTCGAGGCAGAGAGAGAAATAAACGAATAGTTGAAGTAAAGTCGTTATTTTTGTTGTTTTTGCGCACAAAAAGTGTTCTCGTTGTTTGATAAACTTAAGATTGAGCCCCTGTAGTCACTTGGACTATTTTAACAATGTCTTTAATGACTTTTTGAGGCCAGCAAGTGTCATTCCCTCAAGAAGCCTATGTACTAGGACGCAGGTTAATATCTTAAATATCTTAATTTGTGTTCCGAAGATGAACGAAGGTCTTACGGGGTTGGAACAACATGAGGGTGAGTAAATACTGACAGAATTTTCATTTTTGGGTGAACTAACCCTTTAAATGGTCAAATGACTTCATGAAAAAAAAACAGTGTAGTGTCGTAACTTATAGATTAATAAAAGCAACAGTGTAATTCATTATCTATCGAGCAGCATTTTCAATGCTAAGCGCACTCACACAGATGTACAAAAAACGACAACTTCAAAATCCAGTGGGAACATGTTCATCTGCTGAATTTCAAATGGAGCCAGCTCTCATGGTGACAGTGAATGCTGTGGGCCCCTGGAACACCCAGCTTACCCCAGGGAGACTTTATCTGAAGATAATTTGGTGACTGTCAGATCTCATTCATGTGGGCAGTGTTCTCTGCACTGTGAAACCCTTCTGCTTTTAGGCACATTTAGGCACACTGGCAGTAATAGGTTTAAATTCAAAGGCCTGATAATATGATTCTTCTGACACATTGCACAATGCTGCTTAAATGGGTGATTCAAATTTTAAATCAAATTTAAATGTGAGCAAAACTGAGGCTATTGTGTTCGGACCCTCTGTAGGAAATGGGAACAACTCTTTTAATGTTTCAAACCTGTACTCTGACATCAGACCTACAGTTAAGAGTCTGGGAGTTCCTTTAGAAGGCTTAAGTAGGTTTAAATATGTAATAGGTTTAAATTCAAAGGCCTGATAATTTGATTCTGACACATTGCACAATGCTGCTTATATGGGTGCTTCAAGTTCAAATCTGGTCTGTGGAATTTCTAAAACCCACCTGCCTATTTTTGTCTCTCACCTCTTCCAGTTTCCTCTCAGGCTGAGGTGTGTCATGTGATCCAAGTTAGCCGTTACACTTTCTCCAATAGTAAGAGATACAGACCCCTTCATCTTCCTAATTTAAGCAGTGGTGGAGGAAGTATTGAATCTCAGTACTTAACTTTAGTAAAAGTAGAAGTAACACAATGACAACCGTACTTAAGTAGAAAGTAAAAAGTACTTGATTTTAAATGTACTTTAAGTATTAAAAGTAAAAGTACTTGCATAACAATTTATTCTCTTAATGTCTATTTTCTAATGATTAATAAAACATTTAATTCCAACTCATTCAACCTAATACTCCTATAATGATGTTCAATAATGATGGAAAAAATTGTCACCATTTCTGAAACAAGCTTGCAATTAGGCAATATACACATCATGCTTATCCTTACTACATCTTAATAACTATGTTTGGCAGTAAACACGATTAATTTATGGTTTAATTCTGAACCTCTTGGCTTGCCATAATCCCAAACGTTTATTAAACACGGTGCATTTCCTATGAACGTAAAAACAAATTTTCGCGTATTAATTGCTCGATAAACACACTGCATGTGAGACGCATTTATGGCAACCAAACGTCACTGGTGAGACAAACGTGCAACGAACGGACGGTCAGATTACGTTTTGGCACGGTAAAATCTGATCAGAAAATGTAATGAAAATGTAACAGAAGTTGTAGAAATGTAGTGGAGTAGAAAGTATAATAACTTAAATGCAACTAAGTAAAAGTAAAAAGTATGCACTATTTATTTAGTAAAATAAAGATACGTGAAAACTGTATTTAAGTAAAGTAACAAAGTATTTGTACTTCGTTACATTCCATCACTCTGTTTAAGACCATCTCTAAGGCATGTTGCAGATACTGATGTGATCAACCTTTTGCAGAACCTTTTGCTTTTTAATTAATATAATATTCTGTTTTATAATGTATTCAAAAACTGAGGTGCAAACACAATTTTATTGCAAAGAAAATATTGTTATTTTTACAGTGTAAATATGATCTATCTGTAAGAAAGTTCCACTGAAGGCAAGGTGTAGAATACAAGTGCAGTTTATTCCCAAATCTGATCAAACATAAAACAAAGACTTGACTAAGCATAACATAGCATAACATTTCGTGGAGAATTTAAACAGTCTATACTACCATTGACTTCCGATCCTGCAGATACTCCTATGGCCATCAGGTTTCTAAACTCTTTTGAGCCAATTACTATATCCGGTTTAAAAGATGTAGTTGCTAAGTTGAAGCCTAATGTCTCATCTCTTAATATTGTTCCTACAAGGTTTTTCAAACAGATATTTCAGAATGTTGGGTCATGGATTTTGTCCATTATAAATAAATGCCTTCTATACAATTCAGTAATAAGTAATACAATTCATTTGCAGGTAATACCCCACACCACCAATTCTACCCAAACGTATTACACACGCACCCCACCCCACACCTAAACATACCCTAAGCAACCAATGCATATCATAGGCACGTAAAAAGTCACTTTAGCATATAAATTACACGTCAATACACATGCTTGCTATAAAGACGCATTTAGTGTGATCGGGTTGGCTCGGTTGGTGTCTACGGTCGACTAGCAGTTATAATCTGTCCCAGCCACATTCATATTTAAATTTGAGAGGGGATCGTGCCTTTGCAGTTGTCGGTCATAGTCTGTGGAATAGTCTCCCTGCATCCCTGAGATTGTTGTCCTTGGTATATGAGTTTTTTAAATTCAAATTAAAGCTGTATCTTTTTGACTGGGCATTTCTCTAAAATCCTCCACATTTCAATAATGGTTATATTACATAGTTATTACATTGGTATTTTGCTTTTCATTTCATGTTTCCTGGATTTTGTTTTGTAAAGCACAATGGTCAACTTCTGTAGTGTTTATTCCTGCTATATAAATAAAATAAATGAAATGAAATAACATGGCATAACTTAACAAACTCTTTCCAAACAGTCCTGGAGTGAACTCATGCTTGGCATGGGGCAGCAGACTATGGCGTGGCAGTGGACAATTGGCAGAGGGCTCTGGCGTGGTAGTGACCATCTTGGCAGGTGAGAATGGCAGCGGCCATCAGAACATGACACAAGGGAACGCATGGCAGGATCACATGACTAGAACAGGGGATCACATTGCAGACATGAAACAAGAGCATGAGACAAAACCAAAACAAGACATGACACTATCACTATTTGCACTTAGTGTACATAGCATATCACTGAGAAAATACTACTATTTTAACAATGTAAGAAGCATCCATCGCTATGCAATTTTGATCCAATGCAATTTATAGTCAGGTGTGACTTATTTTCCTGAAGTACTGTATAGTAACTAAACAAAAAACCCCTCTGTTCTTACTCATCCCTCTCCAAGCAGGACTTGATCCAGCGTCTCCAGCATAGGAGGTGGGCACGCTAACAAGGACACTAAAGACCCCAATAACTAGCATCAGCTGCTGTGCGCCTCTGGGATGAGGTAAGTGAGGTTTACCTGCACAGCTCTCACTAGCTGTCCTCCGTTACACAGACAAAACATACCTTGAGTTATAGAGCTAGTTTTAACTCAAAGAGCAATGCACCAAAACAACAGAGGTTTCATCAGGTGAACAGAACAATATATTTTACTACACATACATTTAAGCTATTAGTATTGTAGTAAAAAGGGTGACCAGGATTTTTTTGAAGAATGTTATATAACATTCTTCAAAAAAATCCTGGTCACCCTTTTTACTACAATACTAATAGCTTAAATGTATGTGTAGTAAAATATATTGTTCTGTTCACCTGATGAAACCTCTGTTGTTTTGGTGCAAAAGAGCAATATTGCTCTTTCATATAAAATGAAAACCTGCAGTGTAGCCAACCAAGACTCAAAAAAAAAAAAAAAAAAAAGAACTTGACAATGGGACAATACCAAATGATTTAAACAAATCATAGGTTGCCTTCAATTCATTGGGCTTTCTCAGCTATGTTTAAGTATGCATTAAATATGACAATGGGATATGATTCACAGTTTAATGGTCTAATAAAACTCAAAGTTTGAACATTTTTACATGTTCCGATATTTTTTTTATTGACCCTTGAACTTAACATATGGGACGATACGGATGAATGTTCTCCAGATGCCAGGCTTGATGTTAAGGAAAGCCAATCCCAAATGGTTCTAACATCTCATTACGATCAATACTTCAGGATAGCTACAAGATTTTCAGTGAATATCTTAAATTTCGGATATAATTAGGCTCCCTGGAACAGTCATAAGAACACAGCCAGAGCTCTTCATCTGGACAGGCTTTTGGAGTAGGCAGGCATCAGGACTTTCCTTTGGTCTCATGAATCACTGCCATGCTTTTGGGAATGAAATATTAATTCTTGAGCTTTGAGAGAGCTTTCAGCAAGGCCAGAGCTCTAGTCCTGCTTAAACATTAACTATGGGCCAAAGGAATTGATCAAGAAAGAAACAAGTTAATGAACAAATGAAATGAGTACAAGTGTGTGTCCGCATAGAAGTATTAAGGTGAAGATACTGGGCAACTTTTTGGGCAATGTTAGAAACTTGTTTTGTTTTGCACTTCTCGGCCACCATAGTAGGCCTATAAAAACCAATTAGCATGACACCTCAGTGATAAAATGCATGTAAATGGATGCAAATTTATTCACAGAAGGGGTGAATTCTGTGGCCATACGAACCCAGGAAAATTCTTAGTTGTAAACAAAAAATCTTATCTTATCTTTTTTTCTAAAGGATAAGAAAATTTAACCCTAAATTTGAACCAATTCTGTAGAATGGCCCACAGAGCCTATCTGAACAGGATTTGTTTCTAGGTACTACTAAAAATGTGATTATATATATATATATATATATATATATATATATATATATATATATATATATATATTCTTTGATTATTATTATTATTTGTCCTCACATTCTTTGTTGTGCTACTCTGCAGTGACACACCTGAATGAAAGGCTCATTATGCAACTCATTATGCAGGTCTTTGTCTTCTCAGGTGTGAATCACAGCATAATTCATGATCACCCACCCCTCCATGCATATTGCCTGTCCAAACAAAAAACATCTTAAAAAAAATTAAATCAGTGTGCTGTTTTATTTGAATGCAGGATGATTTTCAGAACATTTTGAAGTAAAAACTCGACAACATCCATTAGTCAAAAGTTGCATGGACACATATTTAGTATGTGGTTTGTGGCCATATTTCAGAAACTTTTTTAATAGCCATGCATAAACGTTATTATGTCAAAAATAGAAATATGTACATACATATTGCTTACATATTATGGTAGCCCTGTTTGTGCTAAATAGAGTATAATGACACCTTTGCTATTAATATCTTCATAAGCAACTGAAAAAAGCACAAATGTCAGGGCATGTCAACACATTTCAAGGACCCCAAAAACACCTCAGACCCCAGTGGGTTAAACATGGAAAAAGTCAGATTTTCATGATATGTCCCCTTTAATTTCATTTATGCAGCAGTCTAATCAAACAAAAATGTTGCAAACATGCTTTTGAGCTAAAAAAAAAGGCTATTAGCCTCTCACTACACATTATTCAAGACATGCTGCAAATATGACTTCAATGTGCCTTAGTTCTGATTCCTCTTTTGTTGAAAACATGTTGGAAAAGGCAATGTCAATAAATTAAAATCTCAGCTTTAGCAAATTTATATTCCCAGTAAATGCATGAGCTGCTACTATGGATGTTAGAATTACAATTATCTTTGATCAGTCACGTTTAACTCCATCCATGCTTTTTCACTCTACATGAATATCCTCCCTTTTCCAGTGATGACTTTTAGCTTCAGTAATGTCCACTTAGCAAGTGCACCATGAGGACTTGTTATTTTCCACAGTTGCATTAAAAAGCAGTGATGCATTCAAGCATGTTACAATAAAAACTTAAACAGTGCAGTTAACTGATAGGCCTATGAACTTTAGATTCATACACTGAATTGCTTTTACTGCAAATACTGTATTTACATAAAGTGAGGTAACACAGACCAACAGATATATCTCCACTTGTCTGTACCGTTACAGGCACATCTTGGCACATCTTAGTGCTCTTTTGGGAAGCATAAATACAATCCTGCTTGTGTTCTGTCTCAGTTTCAAAGTAAATAATTGTGAGAGAAAACGATTAAAAGTGCTTGCTGTTTTACTGCCTCTAGAGATCATTTCTGTTGGAAACTGCAGTGATATGTGCGTATTGGAAGATATTTTGCGTTTTGCAAAAATGTTGCCACAGGTGTGTTTTTCCAAAGCGCCTGTGTTAGGGAGTTAAGGCGATTATCAACATAAGTATAAAGCAGATTAAAGTAGTAAATGTAGGTTGTTAATGAAGGGTAAAATCCAAGCTTGACTCCATGTGTTTCTCAGTTCTCCATTGTGATCATATCAGAATAGTTGCATGTTGATGAGCATCATGTCATACAGCCTCAGGCATTGCTGACTCTAACCCATCTCGTGCCTGACATACCCCACAGCATTTGGCAGTAACAAGCACTTGTCCTCCTCATACAAGGGCTAAATGACCTATAACACCCAGGGGTCCAAGGGTGGTAAAAATTGATCAGAAACGAGAGAGGGTTGCATCTCAATTCCTGGAGAAACTCCTGTCTTGAGGAGGGAGACCAAGGACAGAGCAAACTGAGAATGAGTGAGAAGGAATCTTGAAAAATGAAAATATTTTCTTTGACAGGGTAGCCATGTCTTGGGGAAAGAATGAAAAATGCATCACACTCACCCTTTCTTGTATTTTTGATGTTTCTTTTTATTTTGTGCTCTTCAAGACTATTGGAAAAAGGCCTGATGGTCAACTGGATTGTCTGATCATTTTAAAATGGCTTTAAAAAGTCAGACAAATATATTAAAATAAAATATATGAACATAATATTCAACCACGTCTGTTTTTCGTGACTTCATTTCAAGTTAATGTCATCACTAAGGTGGACTTAACAGTCATGCTACAAGTGTGTTGTTTTAATAAGGGGAATTTAAGGCTTTGTGTTGGGGGAAAAATAAATTAATTAAGTGTGTCATAATAACTACAATCTTGTATTATCCATGCCCCGTTTTAATGTAAAGTAAATGGGGTCGAGGAGACGACTTCTACAGTTGAAGTCAGGATGAGAACTCGGATAAACCTGGATTAGAACACCCATATTTGCTCTAAATATAAATAGCATCGAAAACTATAAAGGATTATTATTATTATTATTATTATTATTATTATTTTATTATTATCTATTTGCTCTAAGTATAAATAGCATCTATCAATACAATATAGCATCTTCCCAATTATTTTGGTTTGCACGTAGGTCCCCACTGGCTGATTTTCCATCCTAAACAATTTAAATCTTAGTTTTATTCCATTTTTTTATATAATGTCAAAATACCTGTGGAATACAATATACCGAATTTTAATGTTTAAATTAAATGCCAGAAATCATTAGTGTCATATTTTTCTATCAAAGATATTGTTCAAGTGGTGCTTCACTGAGGTGATTCATACGACTGAATCTATTGTTTAAAATGTCAAGAGTGTATTTGACTGGAAATATATGGTTATAACACTCTTATCCATCATTTGGTCAGGGATTGTGCAGTACTTGTACATTAAGCGTCTGTTTAAGATGGATTGTGTTTTTGTAAATAAGACCCACACTATTTTACTACTTGTTTTGTGAATTTGCCTGCCCAGAACATGAACTACAATACATTTTAATTATATGTTCTCTCATGGAATATCAAAACAACTGTATCTCATGGGAACAGGGGCGTAGCTACATGGTGGCCAGGGGGGGCCACGGCCACCATTGGTCAAGGCTCGGCCCCCCTGCCGGCCCCCCCTCCCAACCTCACGGGCAAATAAATTTAATAATAATAAAAATTAAAAATAAAAACTCCAGTAGCGGTCTAAAAAGGAAGCTGAATGTATGCATTTTTTAATCAAGTCATTGATTTGTCACTTACGCTACAAGCCCCATATTAGCAACATGTTGAGTCACGCCCCCATCAACAGTGCGAGACATAACCATTCTGCTTTCTGACAGCGCCTAATGAAGACTAGCAGCTAATCACTGATTATACCACTGTAACTAACAGGTGAGTAAGTTAATGATACTTGACATTAATTGAAATGATAAGATCATATTAGTTATCTTCTGACTCAGTTTAATGTGTAAGAATGTGTCGTCGACATAGAGTGAGTTTAGTTAAGCAGCGCCGCTGCTGTTATTTTTGCAAACTTGTTTAATTATCTGGCTGGCTAGCGCTAGATAGTTAGCTTAAGTCAATTCCAATGTGTCACTTAGGGTACAAGCACTAACTGAAGCGTTCCGTTCACGACGACACGTAAAATCCGACTAATCTGGTCTATTTTTTTTTCTTCAAACGCACGTTTTTTTTTTCTGCAATCACGTCTAGTGTAGCCTAGCTAATAATAATATATTACATTATTCTGCAACATTTGTAGTTGTTATTAAATTATTAAAGTGTTGTAGTAACTTAATATCACATTTTAATCATGCAGATTTTTGGAGGATAAAAAGTGAAATGGCACTCTTCATCTGATATTGATTAATTACATTTTTTAAACACCATATCTTGAATTTTGTGATCATTCACATGCATTACATTTTAGGGGTTCCAAATACGTAGCGCTTTAGAACCTTTTAAGGTTCTATATTGAACCTTTTATTCTAAGAGTGTAATTGTTACAGCAGACACAAAGCGAACAGAACATTTCAGGGTAACACTTTAGAATACGGTTCCTTCGTTAATGAATAACTAAACAAGAACCAATGATTAACACAATATTAACAATCTACTACCTATTATTAACTACAAGAAACTCTGATTAACAAACTAGTAAGTAATAGCGGACAGATGAAAGTGGTAGTTCACTATTAACTATCAATAACTTCTTTTTTTAATACTTTTTCTAGAGAACTACTGAAAAAGTTTATTAATAATCTAGTAACTACTATTAACTACTAAAAGAAACTCTTATTAATGAATTAGTAAGTAATAGCTCACAGATGAAAGTGTTACTGGATACTTCTGTGGGAATTACTAATTATTTGGATCTGTATTATAAAGTGAAGATCATTGGAACTAACTAGTAAAGACTCAAGTGTTACTACATGATCTAGTCATGATTTGTGCAACCGTTGTAACCTGTTGTATTATCTCAAATAAATTGGATGTTGCACTTAAAATGCAATGGTTTACCTAAATAAATTATCACCTAATATGACAATTCATATTGTGTCTCTGTCATTTGCACTAAAAACATCCCTGTCTCATGTTAAAGTCCCTAACCCCTCACATAATGATGACACATTTCACTCGCACATTTATCAATTAGACATTATTAGTGTCATAAGGGAGTTCAATCCATTGTTTATGGCCTGACGAGCCACGCGTGAGTTTTAGTAATAGTAGTTTTTGACAATCAAGTGCCACCCCAAATAAAAGACTGGCACAAGCTGGCCCCCCCAGAAATAATGTCCTGGCTACGCCCCTGGGAACATTCAAATCAGGCCAATTATTGTTTATCAAAAAACCTGGATTACAAACAGAACTGAAAGCATTGCATCCATCCACACTGTTGGATAAGTCCAAAACAGTTCCTCAAATCAACGGTGTGGGAATGTATTCTGATGAAGGCTGGAATACAGCACCAGACTTTTGCTAAGATTGTCCCGATTAGCAGGAGAATGAGTCAACAATAGTAGCCGAAAGTCTAGTGCATGATGGACACAGTATGGGATGTGTAGCGGAGCAAATACCTGTACCATTCTTACAATTATTTCTATCAATATTAGAATGAAACAGAAAGTGAGTGGGGTTTAAACCGAAAGTTCATCACATGGCATGAAATGCCTATGTTCATTTCAGAGGAACTTATATAAATTGAATTGTCAGAATACATCAACTAGTAGACTAGTAGAAAAATAGCTGATACAAAAAGGGAAGTTGAAAGAAAGTACAGTTGATGAAATTGCAAAAAAAAAAAACAAAAAAAAAAAAACACGTCCATTCACATTTTTAACCTGACTCCGCCAGATGGATTTGCTCCGCATATCCATCTGGAAACCTTCCGTTGAAGTAGTTTTGGTAAGGGGCGAAAATACTGGTTAGCTGATTGGCCTACGTTGGTGATAGACGGGCCAAATCAACCAATCAGATCAACAAAGCATATGACGTACCGTAACTCTTGCCGAAACTAGTCGGGAGAAGAGCAAAAACATCTTTTCCTCTGAGAAAAGCCTCCAGAGCAGTGTTTTGCTCTTCTTTCAGTGAAGAAATACTCTGTAATTCCGATAAAACTTGCTTGTTAGCCACGCTGATGCTAGTTTCATCCGCTGACTGAACTGTCGCGCTTCTTGTTGCGTCACGCCTCAACCCGCCTCAAAGCCAACGCTGATTGGACGTTCGTTTGGTGAACTGCTCCCAAATTTTCTTTAATGGAAAGTATCCAGACTGATCTGCGAGTGAAACCTTGAAAGCTCGCGAGATCAGGATGGTCTCACGAGGCTATCACATATTGCCTTGACAAACAAAAAATGTTTTTCACTATATAACCCAATTCACAAAATGTTTTATGTGAAAGATTAGGCAGGATGATTTTCAGATCATTGTGAAGGAAAAAAAAAAAACTCTAGGCAACAACATTCATTAGCCAAAGTCTTGTGGACGCATATTTCATATGTGTTTTGTGGCCTTATTTCAGAAACTTTCATTTTTAGTTTTTCCACGCATAAACAATATTCTCTCAAAAATACATGTACATACATGTTGCTCACATATTATGGTAGCCCTGTTTGTGCTAAATATAGTGTAATTTCATCTGTGCCATTAATATGTTTATAAGAAACTGAAAAAAGCACAAATGTCAGGTAATTTCAGAACATCTCAAGGACCCCAAATACACATTGGACCCCAGAGGGTTAAATGATGCAACTTTGCAGATGTTGTTAATGCTTAAACAGCAACATTGCACACTAACTAAAGTTAGAAAAGTGAAATCATAGTCAACCACCCCTTTAAAGCAGTTAATGCATCAGAAACTTCTTGTTGAATTCACAAGTTGAATCAAATGACTTGTAAGAAGTCATGGCCAATGTGGAGAAACAACCTCTGCTGTGCTAAAAAGCCATTCGGATGAGATTCCTGTTAGGGCAGATCAAGTATTTAATCTGAAATGTGGCACTTTAAGTTAGATCGCTGCTTTCCTGGGCATATGGTTAACATTGCACCCCAAAACAGACTATCAGACTAATTCATGGTCAGATGTGTGGTAGCTGAAGCAGCAACTGGCTAGCGCTAAATCATCTCATTCTCTAATTCAATGATAACACTTTCCTTCAGCCTGTTGAATTCTGTATCACTGAGAAGAGATTTGGGTATTCTTTTGAATCTGGGGTCCAAAAGCATTGCCTTGAAGTATGGGGTTGTGAAATACTGACTAAAACGTTGAATCCAGTTCTGTATTCGGTATTGAAATAAGCTTTCTTGTATGTCTAAGCTTCCTGATAGCTGCACCATCTCTAGATTCCCCAGAGTTGCTTTGAGTGCTTGAACACACGGGATGCACAAGACAGAAATGCCTTATCTGTGCTTATGGTGCACGTTGCTTTCTTAAAAGGGGGCCATTTTTTTCACTGAGGTTGCCTGCAGGGTCCAGTTTAGTTTCTATGGAAATGAGGGTCTTCTGCTCCAGGCCCCACTCAAGCATGTACATAATCAAATTCCATCGAGTAAAGACATTGTGTATCATGGCATTTTGTGGTAAGTCTTGTTTTAGCTTCTTGTAGCTTCTTGTTGTAGCTTTGTTGGATCAGTGGAAATTTGGGCAAACTTTCAAGGCACCACTAACCAGAAAGAGTAAACAATGAGCCATACAATGGATATGGCCATTATTAGGCATGGCCTTGACCATATTGGAAGTATTATCAGTCCCTGAATAGTCCACTAATAATGGTTTCTTCACCGTTGTCAGCCAGTATGCTCCATCCCATAGCAAAGCAAAATTGAAGATGAGATCTCCTTTATGTCACATTTACATCTCCTAGATATAAATGAGCACTAATTGAGACCCAAGTGGTTTTCTCATTCTTCTCAAATGTCTCTCCTGAGAATTAAGTCTCACATTGAGCACAGTGCAAGTTCTCTAAATTCTCTCACAGCTGTCTCTTTTCCAGATCTCAACTAAGAGAAAAACGAGACATACTGTGCCGCTATCAAATATGTCTCAATTTGATCTCAGTTATATCTCAGTTAGAAATATGTCTCGTACTGCTCACTATTTGAGTTCTCAGATTCTCTTACAGTTGTCTCTTTCAGCAAAAAGAAAAAATAGAGTAGTGCAAGCTCTCAAATTAGTCTCAATATGTTCTCAATATATTCTCAAGTATTGCTCATGTAGCTTATGTCTTGCTCCTAAGCGACCCTTAGGAGAAGTAACTCAGAAACAAATGATCACAGAATGATATGAATATGAGAAGCTCAAACTGATCTCAAGAGATGAGATTGAACAACAGATGAGCAACACATTTTTCCTATGGGATTTTATCAATATTGACTTCTAAGCTATCTGGTATGCTGTGGAGATTGTACTGATCAGGAAGATTATTTATAAAACAATATTTGAGACAGTAGTTCTACTGTATTTGTATCAGGGAGTCAGTTTTGCAGCCTTGGTTAAATGGAGTGTAGATGAGACTAGATAATGATTTGAGATGCAAAAAAGGATTGTGCAATATTTCAACATTGATTCAATGTGACGATACTAGATCTAAATTATGGTTATGACAGTGAGTAGGTCCTGACACGTGTTACCTAATATCTAATATGGTTTAGAATGTCTCTAAATTCCAACCCCAATGCGTCTTTCACCCACAATTAGGACTATCTGTTGCCAGAAAATCAGCTAATTCTTTGATAAAGTCTGTATGACCTTGTGGCCTGTAGACAGTGGCCAATAAAAACGTCAATTGTTATTTATCACTTACACTAGATAGTGTTATGTGAAGCACCATCACTTCAAAAGAATTATATTTGAAACTAGACCTCTGAGTAATTCTGAAGATATTACTATAAATTAAAGCAACACCTCCCTCTTTGCCTTTCAGATTCAGCCAGGTTTCTGTCAAAAACAACACATCTTATGATCTGTAATCATATCATTTACAAGAAGTGCTTTTGAAGAAAGGGATTGTACATTCAGCAACCCAAAATTTATCATTTGTTCATCTGTATTTTTTATTTGTTGAACATCAATTACATTTTACCCTTAAATGGGTTTGAGATTTTTTTGTATTTACTAATTCGGGGAACAGACACAGTCACTATATGATGATATCTAGGGGAAAGAGTTTCTATGTGTTGGGATTTATCTGACTTCTGTGATGTGAGAAAGCTAGTAGATGGTCGGTTTGGCCAGTCTATCTTCTTCTTGAGCTGGACCCCAGTTAGTGACGGTTCAACTAAGACTATGTGTCATATTACTAGAGAAAAGCATCATCCCAGGAGGGATGAATTCCTAATCAATGAATTGCTATATTCAAGAGGCCAGGTTTGTCCCAAAAACTTTTCCAATGGTATATGAACCCTATATTTTAATGCAGACAACAGTTAGACAGCCAACCACTGAGTGAGGATAGACTTCTAAGTATCTCTTCACTCCAACAAACAGGAAGGGGGCCATAGTTTCTGGCTTCATACTTGCGAGTTCACTCACCTCTTTAATGTTAATTTTAGTGATCTCCGACTGGCGAAGTCGGACATCATTACTACTGACGTGAATAATAATCTTTTAAGAATTTACGATTAGCATTAGCCGGAACTTTTAAGTTTGCTTTGATATCAGGCGCTCTGGCTCCTGGCAAACATGTGACTAGTGGCTGGTGTCTCTATTTTCACGTTCTGTGTAATAGAATCTGAAAAATCTAATGCACTTTCAACAGGATTCTTAGTGGGTGGATTAATGAGAGGCAAAAACCTGTTTGATGTTCTAATCGAAAAGAACAGCATCGTTTTGTCCCGCGACTATGCCATCTCATTGTCACCCATTTGGGCTCAACTGGAATCAAACAATGTACTGGGTTCACTAAGCTAGTTGCATCCAAAGTATCTAAAGCCCTTGGATTCTTACTATCCTTGATTAAAGTTTGGATGCGTGTCTCGAATTCTGAAATTTGAAATAATTCTGAAAAAAAAATGTAGCCTACATCATGTCCTCGAACAGTGAAACGCGGAAAACATCACGAGCGTCACGTGTGCCTCAGTGTGTGTGTAGTAGAGAGCACACACACACGCGTAGAACACAGGTCGGGGACGGACAGGCTGCTACTATAATTAGAGAAGAGGCAGCACTGGCGCATTGATCAGTGCTTTGAGAAGGCTTCAGAGCTGGTGACAGGGCAATAGAGTGTTTGAAATGCATATGATTATGCATAACAGATGTACTCAGATGTTTGGTATCTTTCCCCTTGCCAATGGTTGTTTTGCACAAATTGCACACTGCCTTTGTTTTGTCTGTACTGCTAACATTAAAATTAGTCCATTCATATATTGCTTAGTTTCCTCTTGCTAGATGAAGCTGTGCATGTTTTGTCAGCTGTGTATTGCTCTTCCTCATCATCCAAATCTTAAACATAAATGCACAAAAACATGTATTTTTTTTAATCTGAAAAAAATATGGCAACTTACAATAACGCCACAGTTGCATTCTCTTTCCAGAAGCTGAATGTGTCTGCTTTAAAGGGATACTCCACTTTTTTTTGGAAATATGCTCATTTTACAACTCCACCAGAGTTAAACAGTTGATTTTTAATGTTTTTGAATCCATTCAGACGATTTTCTGATATTTAGAAGAATATCAGTAACCGGACGGTTTCTGGTCTCATTGACTTCCACAGTATATATTTTTTTCCTACAATGGAAGTCAATGGGACCAGAAACTGTCTGGTCACTGATATTCTTCTAAATTTCAGAAAATCGGCTGAATGGATTCGAAAATGGTAAAACTCAACTGTTTAACTCTGGGGGATTTGTAAAATGAGCCTATTTCCCAAAAAAGTGGAGTATCCTTTTAATAAGAAAACGCTCCTTTTGGTCCCTCACATTATACGTCATATTACACAAATTTTACATACATTCTTGTGATTGGCTGGATTAGTTCCACTTTGTCGTCGCATTGCATTCCCTTCAGGATCACGTAGCGAAAATATTTGGTCGCAATCCGGGGGTTTTGTCACAGACCTTGGAAATCTGTCTGCAAAAGAAAAATCCAGCCAAAAGTTCTGTTGAGCTTGCTTTGAGCCGGTGACCGAGAGTGAGGGTGAGTCCTCTGTACTTATGACAATAGAGCCTTGGAGTCATAAAAGTTGAGAACTACTGGTTTAGACCATTGGCACCAATGGCTTCTATGATCACCATGCTTGAAAGGCAGCCCTGATTGGTTTGGATCAAGCTTTACAATACATGTGGATAAAATAAATGAGGGGGGAAAAAAATCATCCAGCACTGAAGCTGGTAAATAAGGGGGGTGGTCACTTTAGCACTCTATGAACATCCATGCTGCTCTCTCTGTCTCTGTCTTTGTCTCTCTCTCTCTCTCTGAGAGTGGTGCTGCTGTCACTAGCATATGGAGCCGAAAGTGACCTGATAATAAGTAGCATTAATCACAGTTTTAATTACAAATCAGGGTTCAGCGTGAGGTTAAAAGCTCACTGCTAATGGCATTCCGAAGACTCGATTCAATGCATACCAATCAGACTTGTATTTTGTAATTATGTTGTAAAGTTGTTCGTGTGATGGGAGGACGCATATGAAAAATGAAGGGTTGTCATGAAGCAAAGGCGAGATTCCTGATTTACGATTCCTGCACATCACTGATGCCCTTTCACAACATCTGATTTAAAAGTAATCACTGTTGCTTTAATTTACTGGCAGAGTTATGACATGGCTTGTTTACAGCTACACTTGAGTCGTCATCATAATGCTTCAGTGAACTCTATTGAAAACTCCTCTTTTATAAACAACCCCAATGTTCAAGCAGTTCCATACAGATTTTTCTGCATTAAAAAGCTGGAAAGATGTTGTTGTTGTTGTTAATTGCAACAATTTTGTGTCGAATGGCCTCACGCCACAGCATTCGCAATCATTTTTCATTTTTTTTTTAAATTAAAATTGTTATCTGTCCTTGTCCTTTCCTCCTCTATTTTTTCTTCACATAGAAAGAGTGCTTAGAGGGTCTGGCAGATGCTGTTGGGTTTTGTGGGTTGAGGCTACTGGAGGGAGGTGGAGGAGAAAGAGATGATGCCAGACCCTGAGCACCAGAGCTCATTTCAACAGCCCGTCTCAGTGGACACACACAGAGATGCCACTCACAGTGCCAGCCTGCCAGGCCACCGCTCCGAGAGGATTCACACTCAGTTCCATTTCACATTGATCTTCATCTTCTGCACATACACATACAAAACTCAAGTGAGGCAATGCGAAATGTGAATAAGTGTTCTCCAGCTGCTATCAGAGAGTGGGCCAATGGTGATCCCATGGGGGACAAAAGCACTCCAAAGGAAATAATAAGAAATTAAGATAACACATTTTGTTAAATGTTCCAATTTTCCTTAAAGTCCCTGTAAAGTCAATTCTACAAAAAAATTCTAAACACATTATAATTGTTACATATGTATTGCTAAAACATATTACAAAGTCTGTGAACTGTGAAGCACTGAAATGTGGAGTAAGACCGTTAAACAGTTTTTCACCATTGCAATTTTACGGATTAATTGGGCGGGGCTAAAACAGGGCTCCGTGACGCATTGGAACCCATGAGCTGCTGGACACCCCCCATTTGATGACGCACAGAGTCTGATCTCTCCCCTAACACGCAGTCAATAACACTCCCCGAGCACATTCGCATTCACCGCTCAATCGCGAGTGACTGTCAGTACTATTAGTTACTACAGCTGAGCCTACAGTTTTCTAGCTAGCTATGCCTTCGACACGGACATGCATGGGCTACTACCTGGATGCGATCATGTACAAAACAGATCGGTATCTTCATTTAAATTCCCTTAAAAATGATCACATCAAGAAGAGGTTTTTAGAGAGCCTACTTGATGAAGAGCTGAGGATCACCGCCAACACCCGCCTCTGTAGTGATCGTTTTACACTGGATCGTTTTATAAACTTTCCTAAGAGACAACTTGGATTCACTGATAATTCACTGATAATGTTACTGGTGAACGGGGCCGAAACGACGATCTCCCGCCTCAGTGTTCATCCTCCCGTCTCCAAAAGCTAATCAGCTAATATCACCGTCAACAGCTTTCCCGTGAGTGGGCGTGGTTTCAGCGCAGCCAGCGGACACGCCCCCAGCGTTTGAGAGCAGAGAATCTGCTAATTTTTTCATGATTTTGATAGCTTATTTTATGTACTTCCCGGCTTTTTTATCATTCAAATTTGGCTGGGTGGCTAATTACACATTTTTCTGTGGTGTGACAAACTCAGAACACATACTTAATTTTGACTTTACAGGGACTTTAAAATTTTCCATGCAACTATTGATACAAAATACAATGACTGTTAAAATTTCTGCAAAATTATGTTAAATTGCTTCTTGAACATTTCAAGACTTTCACTTTCAAAGTGAAATGTCTAGTGACTGGTGCAAAAGGCGTGCACAGTTATACCAGAAGAACGTGCATCTCTCAATGTTTTATTATGCCATTGTAAATAATCAATACTCAAATAATCTAACATGCAGTCAAACAAGCCATTTCAGATATTTCATGTGTTCTAGCTCAAGCACACCTGGTGCAACTAATGTTTCCCCCTGATTAGTTGCATCAGATGTGCTTGAAACAACTCCTGTTTTGCAGATATGTGCTGTTGTAACCTTGGTGGCGCCCTTTATGGCAGCGGCTACTCCTGCTCTCGATAGCAATGTGCAAATCTTGTTGAATGTACCATCTATCTCGATACAATCAAGCACAAGACTAGTCTACAATCGCTGTGCTTTGCTTGAAATTTGTGCATCCAACTCAAGCTTCTTATCCAGCAGTTTACTGGTTTTGAAACAAAACACTCGATGAGTTTGGGATTCTATGCCAACGATGGAATTGCCTATGCTAATGCAATGTGCGATGATAGAGGTGTGAGAGACAACGCAAACGTCGCACTTGCGTGGGGATTAGCGCTAGGCTAAAGGCTAACCCCCCCAAACCTACACTTCCATCTATTTTTTTGGCTAATGTACGCTCTCTGGAAAACAAAATGGACTATTTAAGACTGTATTTAATCACTCAATGCAAGGTAGGAGAATGTTGTGTTATCATCTTTACCTAGACATGGCTAAACTCAACTGTTCCCGATAGCGTCATTCAGGTGGACAGGCTAAAAACAATCTGTGTGGACAGAAACCACGCTCTCAGCGGTAAATCTCGGGGCAGGGGGAGTGTGTATTTACATCAATAATGACTGGTGCACTAACACGGAAATAATCTCAAGGCATTGTTCGAAAGACATTTTAACACCTAAATGTCTACAATATTATTTTCCAAGAGAATTCACAGCCATCAGAATCACAATCAGCATACAATCCACCCAGTGCAAACACAAAAGACGCACTGTCCTCACTGTTTTAGACTATCAGTGTGATGCAAAACACTAATCCGGTCTGTGCTTATATAGTCACTCGGGACTTTGATAAGGCCAACTTGAGGACGGTACTACGTCATTATTACCAACATGTGAACTTCGCAACCAGGGGAGAAAACACGTTAGATTGGGTTTCCACAAACCTTAAACTGGCTTTCAGGGCAGCCCCCCACCATGGCAATTCGGACCATCTCTGTGTTATGCTAATTCCGACGTATACAGGCCCACTGCTAACAAGGAATAGGCCATGGACATGGCTAAAGGGAGCTGTATCAGCACTCCAGGACTGTTTTGAATGTATGGAGCGGAATATCAGAGAGGCTGCCGATGTCAATCATCATATCAATATAGGGGAGTATGCTGAGTCCGTGACGGAATTCATTTGTAAGTGAATGGAGGATGTGACTGTTGTTAAGAAAACCATCATACACTCCAACCAAAAAACCCTGGTTCACCAGAGAGGTACAAACGCTCCTGAAAGCAAATAATGCTGCATTCAAGTCTGGGGACAAAGAAGCTCTGAGACTTGCTAGAACCAATTTTTTCTGAGAGCAGAAAATTTCTTGACAGAAAATTCAGAGTTACTTGACTAAAATAAAAGATCAGTACTGTTTCCATTTTTCCGCTCCTCGTTACTGTTTATTTAATTCACCTGTTTACCTGTCATTATCCAACGCATTCTCATCCTTTAGCGTCATAGAACGCTATATGACAAAACGGCGCAATACTACGCACATGGCACGCGCTGTGATGGGTCGGTTTAAGTGTGGGGTAGGGTAGGGTAGTCTCATATCATTCTCGTGTTATATTAACGATAAAGGGTGCCATGTGCGTAGTATAGCGACGTTTTGTCATATAGTGTTCTATGTGACGCTAAAGGATAACAGGCTGCATTATCAGTTCATTGCCCCAGCTGTGCCTTGTTTCCTCAATCTGTTGTATCTGTATTTACAGTAAATACTGTGTTCTCCGTCACTCCTGGTCAGTTATCGTTTGTGTATGGTATGTTAATGTTAAGTATTCAGAGTTTTGTCATTAAAGATCATTATTTTCATCCTCCTTCATCTTCATGCTATTTCCACTACCACGCTCTGTAACAAGGGTAGTACCAATACCTGAAACAGTACCTTTTTCAGTAATTTATAAATGTGTATACAAACAATATTTACAAATGTATTTGCTGAAAAAAGCCATAATTTGATCAATCAAAAACATTACAGTGGCAGATAAAATCTCTGGACAGACAAAAAGTGTCTTATAAGAAATTGAGAGTTTCTATTCTTTTTAATAAGTTATTATTTCCTTACTAGTAAAAGAAGTCCATCACTGCACAACTGGCAACAAAAATAAATTTTGCAGCTGAGTTTGTCAATCTTTAGACTGACATCCCCTCAATTCAGAGACGTTCTTATAAATACAGACATACAGTGGCCCCAAAAAGTAGTTGGATACAACTTTACTAAATATATAAGATGAATATTTTTGGCTGTAAAAATCATATAAGCACCATTTGTATAAAGTTAATGACCAAAGTCCAAAGATTAATAGATTAGATTGTATAAGATAATGGGGCAAAACATCAAGAAACAAAAAATTGGTAAGGACTACATTTAAAACAGGATCAACAAGCATAGCTAGAGGGAGAATGATGTAATCCATTCATTAGCTTAAAGAATAAGAAAATCTGAAAGAAATTTTCAAAAGAACTACACAAATAATAGTTTTGAGGTGGCGATTAACTATGACTGAATTGTGATATTTCTGTTAATGTGCGCATGCTGTCCCGTGCTGTTTTAGGACGTAAGGAATTATACAAATCAGGTAACAGTGAAAATGCGGCCATTAAATCTGCGTTGAGTGCAATTTGAAAGCCGCAAATGTTGACCTTTTGGGTTGATTCTGAGTGCTTAGTTGTGGAGGATGCAGCAGACTAACACCGTTAGTGCAATTTTAATTAGAGCAGGCAAATAGCACTGACTTTTGTGATGTATAATGAGCCTAATTTACATATAAAGGATTATAATGGATTATTGATATTTGACATCATCAAGAGCTGACATGATATAATTACAATTTTTTCCACAATCTACAATGTTGCCTATAGTCCATTTTATATATATATATATATATATATATATATATATATATATATATATATATATATATATATACTTTTGAATAAAATCTATACATAATACATACTGTAATGTAAATGTATATATTGAGGGCTTGGAGCCAGAGGGGCGTAAGTGGCTTTTAACAAACTTTACAGGAGAGACAAAACAAAATTTTGACCACACTTCAATCACCTATATTATTAACCTTAAACCACAAACATTGCAACCACAGGCATGCTTACATGAATGATTATTTAAGTAAAAAAAAATGTATTGCATATTTTACTGTAACACAATGATGACAATGTTCTAAAACATTTTCAAATAAAAAAAGCCAAATACTTCAGATATGCCTTTTTGTTGCTTTATTCAATACAGTTTGATCTCAGATAAGTATTTTGGCACCATTGGATAGAGCTCATCGAGACCGTTATTTTGCTATATATAATATTCTAGTGTGGTAGACTGAAATATTTGATAGCTGAAACTTAGAGAAAGCTTTGACCACAGCTGTTACAGAAACTGACTTCAAGTCTAGAGGCAGCCACTCTGTGCACAACAATATTGTTTTAGAATAATGTTCTGCATGAAAAGTGTATTTGTGCCATTTTTATTTAACTTGGTATGATATTGTTATGCAATGCAATGACATTTTTATAGCTCAAGTGTCCAAATGTCTTTAGGGTCACTGTGGTATATCTACTATGCCTGCATCTGGGGTCAGTTTGATGGAGGTTTCATGGCTAGTGGGACGAGAAATCGTCAGAGGCACAGTGCTGATTTGGGGAAGACTTTCAGCAGTTGAGTCTAATGAGAACAGACAACCATGTGCAAAGCTTCTCTCGGGCAGAGGGAACAAGCTGACAGCTGACAAAGCAATCGGAGAGACATCACCAACACACACCATTTCACTGACCTTAACTCCAAATATAAGAAAATATAAGATTCATTTTTTTTAACTGGATTTACAGGTCTTTTCAGTTTTCTAATGATTTACTGGTGACTCCCACTGATTCTCTAATGTGCCAATTTCATTGATTGACCCAACAATTCGTATGAGTGAAAAGTCATCAAACTTTTTGCATATATTTTGTGTTCAGGTGCAGGAAAGTTGGAAAGGAAAGTCCCATCTAGAGATGGGAACCATACGGAAAGTTTCCAGTTTCTTAAAGGGATGGTTCAGCAACAAAATGAAAACCACTACCCCCATATCGTTCCAAACATGTTTGAGTTTCTTTCTACTTTAGAGCATAAAGGAATATATTTTGAAAAATGTCTGTGTTTTTGTAGAGATTGCAGAAAGACAACAAAGAGATGTTCTTCCACCACATTATCAGTTTTGACTCTTTTTCTCTCAAATACTTCTCATTTATCATTTGTGGCTATTTTTATTTCTCCTAAGGAATATTTGAGAAACATTTGAGACATTATTGATACTTAAATGAGAGATAAATGAGAATCACAACTAACTGTGATAATACACAGGGCAACTTTTTGGGAAATGTTGCTGGACAATGTTGCCGTCAACGGGCAGCCAGATGAGACACAGGGCCCACGACCGATCTAAATTATCATCCAGATAGAAATGTATTGCTCATTTTCAATGGGAAAGATCTTAAGCAACATTGCTCAGCAAGATTGCCCAGTTATTGCTCAAAAAGTTGCCCTGTGTGAAATTTAGTTCAGATAGCAGAAGAAGTGCAAACTTTAAGATTTGTGGTGGACTGAACAAACTTTCATTAAATAATAAAGTGGCAAACTATTGTTTAACATGTTACATTAATTTATTTACACCTCTGGGGCAACGGATTCCAGCAAAATGATAGATATTCTGTTGCTTCCTGCTGTCATTCAGGACATGGCAACCCGATCTCACGAGAATTCGTACGAATTTTACGAGGTGGCTAATTCGTAACAATTCGAACGACCTCACTCGTACGAATTAGTACGATTTTTGTGAAATCGTACATATTTTACGAATTGGCCAATTCGTATGAATTCATACGATTGACCTACCCCTAACCCCGCCCCTAAACATAACCGTCACGTGGGTTTAGGCAATTCGTGAGGTGTGGTCGTATGAATTAGTACGAATTAGCCACTTTTGAATCACTCGTACGAATTCGTACGAATTGGTCGTGAGATAGGGTAGGACATGGAACATCTAACATCCCCCCAAAAGGAAGTGTTAATATTGATACCACTCTCAGAGTATGTTATGGACAACAAAACACAGGTGCATTTTATTGTTGGCATTTTGAATGCACAGAGATACCATGACAAGATCCTGAGGCCCATTGTTGTGCCATGTGCGTAGTATTTCGCCGTTTTGTCATATAGCGTCACATATGACGCTAAAGGATGAGAATGCTTTGGGGATACATATGGGCCAGAAGGCGCCTCCTAGTGATCTAACCCTAACTCTAAGCCAAACCTAAACCCACCCATAACCAAAGCATGTGCGTTGGATGTATACGCATTGTCAAAAGCGTCACTATATGACGCCCTAGGATGAGAATGCGTTATTGCCTTCTATGTGAAAGATGCATGAAATTCTTCTTTGAAATTAGGTATCTTAACAGGCAGCAATATCATGCTGCCCACTCTTGGAACATCTTTCATGTTTGGAAGGATGACTCTGACACCGTAAAATGCTGCCTACTTTGGCCGCTCATTAAGTTTTGAAACAGTTACTTTTATCCAATGTGATATACGTGATAATTTGAACATTTTGTCACAGGTTGTTTTATAACAGCCAATACCACGGGCTCACAATGGTGGTAAAACTTGTGTTTAATGAGACACAATTAAATGTGTGGGATGAGTTATATTCAGGAAATTTGGATTTAGGGAAAAGAGTGGGTAAAGGAGGATTTTTGGAAGAAGAGAGGATTTAGGGAAAATTCCACAGACAGTAATTTTAGGAAAGAATACTAATCTAACATTAAATTAAACAAAGCATTCATGACATAAGATTTAGATTTAAGGACTGCTAAGCTTTAGTCAATCTGCAAGTCTTGATGAGTTTATATGATATAGGAAAAACAATCAAGCATGACATCATTTGAAGCAACTCTTTTTGGTCATGCAAATCCTCCTCATAAAATGGGATTAAAATACACACCAGAGACATCATCACTGCATGGATTACACACATAAGGAACAAGCTTCAAAGAAAAAAAAAACAGTATCTCACCTCAATCTTGCACTACTCTAAAAACATACGATTCTGTTCCCTTTTAAGGGAACTCGAGCTGCATCAAACGCTGTGGGAACGCCCCTACGTGAGTGCATTAAGCACTTATGGAATCAGTCCAATGGCAAGACGGAAGGTCATAGGCGGGTGACATCATCAACCAGCGCCCCGAAATTAAAACCGCGACAGCTTCTGTGCCTTCAGAAAGCGCTCTGTGTGTGAATTGTGTTTTTTTCTGTTTTTTAGTGTATATGTAACCCCTCACACTCGGGTCCAACTCGACCCGCTCCGAGCGGGCCTCAAACCCCGGCCTCCGGCATGAAAGTCAGGCGCTCTAACAAGGAGGCTAAAGACTGCAGCCCCTAGCGTCTGTCACTAGAGCGCCAATTGAGATCGGGGAGTGAGGTTTACTTGCACAGAAACTACTAGCTGGCCTCCGTTACACTCACCCCCCTAAACCTCACTCTCATCCGGGTCACGGCACCAATGTAACCCCTCACACCCGGGTCCAACTCGCGGGCCTCGAACCCGGGCCTCCGGCATGAAAGTCAGGCGCTCTAACAAGGAGGCTAAAGACTGCAGCCCCTAGCGTCTGTCACTAGAGCGCTTATTGAGATCGGGGAGGTTTACTCGCACAGCAACTACTAGCTGGCCTCCGTGACGCTATACTAGGCAGGAATTTTCACAATAAAAAACAACAAAAAAAATATGTGGTTTATTTTGATAGGTGAATTGTCAAGAGAAGGAGAGCTAAACATATACACATGTAATATATATTAGGGCTGTCAAACAATTAATCGCGATTAATCGCATACAAAATAAAAGTTTGTGTTTACATAATATATGTGGGTGCAGTGTGTATAATTATTTTATAGTTATAAATACAAATACTTGCTTCAGGCCTATCAGAAGCTGTCACGGTTTTGATTTCGGGTGCTTTATAGTTTCCTGGTCGATGACGTCACCCGCCTTTGACATTTCGTCTCACCATTGGACTGATTCCATACGTGCTTCAACAACATACTCATGCAGGGGCGTTCCCACAGCGTTTGACGCAGCGTCTCGTTCCCTATTTAGGGAACTAGGGTTACATGTGTAACCAAGATGTTTCTCTCTCTTCATATTTCCCATTCTGTCTGTGTGAATCTAGCTTCCTCTCAGTCAGGGATTCTGGGAGGGTGGATAATCCCTTAACATGTCACACTCACATGAGCAAGTAACTCGGGTTCAAAGAGCACTCCAGTGTGTTCCTCTGTGATGAATCTAAGCTTGGTTCATCTCAAAGACTTGAACTGACTTTTCCTGTGGGAACAATACGATCTGAGAGACCCAACAGGGTCTGTCCAGTTCATCCCAGGATTTTTTTTTTCTCCACAACTAATCTGTTGTCTCATTCCACTCAGATTCATCCCTGGCAAAACAAGATGAAACAAAACAAAGCAAAACAGTAAGGTGTGGCTGTATTTCAGTAAATATTGGTGTGGCCAGTAAATATTGTCACTTTACCTTCCAGGACACTTGCACTACTTGCAAGAACTTCAGGTATGAGCTACACTTATGTAAAATCGGTAGTCAGCAAAGTGAAGTTTGAAAAAAATCTAGTTAAAGTTATCAGGAGGTTCCAAAACAAAATCACCTAGCAACCATCCCTGGTAATACCACCAAATTTGGCATGCACCAAGTCAAAACCCATATCTATAGGAAAAAAATATATATACATTTTTGATACCACAATTGTTTGATTAATATTAATGAAACACCCAAAGCCCTCTTCAATCATATCATGGGGTCTCCCCTCAACCACAAGCGGAGTACAGCATCCATTTGAATGCCACAGAACAATGGAGCCAACAGCTGTGTGTCCCGATTCCATGGCTGTATGTGTACTGGAACACCAACCTTGCTTCACCAACCCAAACTGGAACCACCCGTTGGCAGATGAGAAATCTGTATATCCTCGGAACGTGCCACACTGACCCGAGTGGAATTTTGTGTGTGCTGCCTCTATCACATCTGTTCTTCAATTCACGGCCCTGCAACAAAAATATATTTCTCAATATATTATGTGACAATATATTTAATGTGTCTCCATATATTGTGAAATTTACATAGTAATATATCATGATATATTATATAATAATCTATTATATATATATGCAAGTGATATATTGCAATATATGGGACAATACTGCAATTATTGCCGTTTTCATATATTGAATAAATACATATTATTATATTATTTAATATATTGTTATGTATATTGAAACATTATATGAAATGATATATTGGAAGAGGCAGTTTATATAGTTTATAGCAGTTTTTATAATAGATGAACAAAATCAAAATCAAAACGAATGAACAAAAATACTTAAAAGAATTAATAAAACATTTCCTAAAGGACTACTGTTCTGCATTGTAATAAAATAAAACAGTCTTCAGTGCAACAAAAACAGAACAATCGCTCAGTGGAAAAAACAGGACAACAATCCTTTTGTGCGGTGTTATGGATCCTGCATTCTAACTTATCAAGACCCATTCTGATTGACCAGCCTTGGCCAGTCCTTCAGTTGTCCATGGACTTTTTCTTCTCCTGGTGTCTTAACTCACAGATCCTTTTGTTTATGGCTGTTCGTATGTCTGGAATCTTTGCCCCTGGGTGTTGCTGAACAACTGCATCTGTAAAAAAAAAAAAAAAAAAAGAAAATAAGAAAGACATCCATAATGTTAGCCTCTGATTGCTGCAAAAGATGAGGTGGATCCTAATACTGGTAATATTTTTCTTATATGCCTAGTCCTCATTCTTCACTGGGTTACCTGTAAATAGTTCAGTCTGAATCAGAATTGGCTTCTCAAGGAACGAGTTAGGAAGGTTCTCCATGGGGCTTTTAGAGTGAGGAGGTTATACTACTGTAACTTTGTTTTCCAGGAAGTATTGTGGTCAGTGAAAGCAACTGTACTGCTGTAGCCAAGGGTTTGCTTATGGGAGGTGAATTGGTGCTGGTGCTGGGATTTAAAAATTGCTACAGGGGATGTATTCTGACTAGATAAAGAAATCGCTTTATGTCTAAAAGAATATCAAAGCTGTTAAAGCTTTTTATTTGTCCATCTGTTTCGCTATTAGTTGACTGTACATTTCAGTCCTAAAGTGTTTATTATACTTTACCATTTACAATAACTTTGCAAAATATATGAATCCATTAAAAATTAATTCTTATTGTCTTACTGAGTAAAGCTGTAAGCTTCTTGGGGTCCAGAGGTTGGCGTCTCTCTGCAGATGGATCGACCTTGTTTACCCCTCCCGTTCACACTTACAAATAATCAGATCAGAATAAAGGATGCATATTTGGAGTGCTGTCCAAGGGGTCAGAGCTCAGAATTTGGCCCGAACCCAGAGTATTCCCACTGTATGTCTGGTTAAGAAAGTAACCAGGCGAGCGTGAGGAGAAGGTGGTGGGATGCTGAAAACTGTTGAGGAACATAGGTGAGTTGAAGTCATTTTGCTGATTGGGTAGACATGTTGATTACTGATTGTTGACATGATGATTGGAATGACATGATGATTGGATAGATAATTCGGTGTTCCCCCGAACTTTGTTAATAAAACATCATGCTTTGTAACCCAGGCAATGCAGAGTCTGCTCTTGTGTAGAAATTTTGGCTACTGCTGTCTCTTGAGACAACGGCGAGAAAAAAAAAAGGAAACCAAGTATTCCTCACCCGGCCCTCCACCAGAGGAAGGAGTGGTGTGTTCACCATCTCCTGGAGAAGAGTAGTTCCTGTTATCCCTGTGTTATACGTCTCAGGGACGCTTCAGACAACAAGTGCGACCTTGGCAGCCTGGTGGCAGTACTAGCCACAAGCTTTTGTGAATTCTATGAAGACCAGTGTGGGGAGCGGCTGAGGTGACTCTTTAATCAGAAATTAGAGTCGCAACCGCAACATCGCCATAGTCATGTTCTCACAGTGAGAACATCGGCCATCCATGAAAGCTTTATCAGCGCGTGAAAGACCCAGACACACGAGGCAGCTATCGTGGCCGTCTGGGGCTGACAGGTATCGACCAAAAACACACTTGTGGAACGGCATCTTTATAAAGATGCTTTCTTTCTGTGTTTTGATCTTTAAGAGAAAACTTCTCTTTTTTTCTGAAGCACCAAGGGGAACTCATCTGTGTCCGGATGGGAGAGACCGCTGTGATCCGCCACATATCCAGCCGAATCAGATTACTTGAAATCATCATACACACCGCTCGGGTCTGAAGGACAAATCTGAATGAGTAGATATGTTGAAGCTACTTACAAATATCCCCCCTTTTTATCCCCCAAAAAATGCTTATAAGCTCATTGTAGCACAATGAGCTATTGGCTTGATAAACAGAAATAACGCCCTCATTACAATTGCCTCTTAACCTTGCTCTATGTTTTTGTTATTTTAGGATAGGATTCACAATGGGATTATTCTAATTCAGGCTTTACCAATCCATTGCAAATTGATTCTTAAATATTATAGGTCATGCAAGAATGGCAGCCATAGCGAACTGCCAGCTGTGTTCTCTTGTAATGAGAAGAGAATGACAACGGGCAGGATAATTTTAAACTTTTTTTTCCCAAATTGATGTGGAAAATTCTGTCTGTCCATGGCCACTGACGAAAAAAATATTATTTTGGCAAACCCTGTTGAGACTGTCTTTCTCTGTCTGCCGAAAAGGCATGCACATCCATTATAACATCCAAAATCAGAGATACAGATAATAAAAACAAACACACACCAATAAAGCTGCCAATTATGCCCCCTATATACTCGGGTGGCTATGGGATCTAAGATGATCCTGACAAGGTAAAGTATGTCTTCATTCACTCGGTATAATTTTAGATTTTAAACACAGCAGTTTTTCTGTAGGCACAAGGCCGCAGTTAACCATGCTTTAATTCTGATTATAAGAAAGACTATAATAGTTTTGTAAACAAGACATTAATAAATAGCTTTTGTCTATTTTTCACCACATATGAACCCAAGCCACTGCAGATTGCGTATCCGAGCAACACACATAGTGAAGATTCATTCCTAAATGAATCAGTACTTATTATACTACCAGTCTACCATATTATAATTAAATATATAAATGTTCCTTGCAAAACATAATTGTATTTCGTCCCACTTTATATTAAGTGGCTTTAAGTACTATGTACTTACATTGAAATTAATAATTTTATACAATGGACTTATTGTGTACATACATGTTTTTACATTGCACTTATATTTTAAAAATACCAGCATGTAATTACAGCTATAATTACTTTATGTAATTACATTTGTAATTACACAGTTGACCCTCCCCTCACACCTTAACCTACCCTTCAACCGACCCATACCACCACACCTGTCCCTAACCTTACCCGTATCACACCTCAATAGCAGCAAAAGTGTTTTACAATACAACAGGAACACAATAATACATTTTACTTATTGTTCAATGTAAGTACGTAGTACTTAAAGCCACTTAGTGGGACCTTATAATTTGATTACCTTTGAGTAGCCTCCAATATAGAAGGATATTTTTGCCACCATAATGGTAGTCTTGTCAGGCTATAAGCAGCCAACTTTAGCCCTATTCGGACAGGATTCATCTTTATATGGTTCGACTGAGTAATGTCATTTTACCACAGGACATCTGTAATATTAATGGCAAATCTAGGAATAAAACATAGAAATCTCAGTAAAACTAGCAGAAGTGGGAGGATAACGTGATTTACGCACCGCTGTCACCTTCCAGCTATGCACGTATTGCTTCCTGATATAACGTGTGCAAATACATATAATCTATGACCTAACAGTTAGGTCAGATCGAACAATTTATTAATTCAATTAATTAAATTCTGACTGGATTCTGTTGGTATAGGCACTTTCCAAAAAATAAGTTTTGCGACCTCTAACAAGTGCTTTCGACCTTCTTTTTGAATGGTATGGGAAAACACTTGGGGTTTTCCACAGACTTGATGTCTCACCACCTGGAAGGTTACCGAATGTTTTCTCAAGCGCCTCCATACTTGAAAAACCACAATAATGACATAATATTTACGTAAATATTTACAGCGGGTCTATTCGCACTGGATTAGTATTACCTGAGGTTATTTTTCTAGACTTTTTTACAGAAGGTAAAGGTCACTGTAGTCTTTACTGACATTGTCCATAATGATTACTGAGATGGCACATTTGGACTGGACTAAAATTTCTGAGAAGCTCTGGTAATAATTACTTTACCCCACCTCTCCATAATCCAGTCCAAAATTTAGGGCTTTTGGCTCTTTGCGTGGAACACAAAAGATGCTGTTAAAAGTGTTGTTGCCTAGTTTTGGATACATCAAAGAGGGACCTCATACCATTAATCACAGGTAACTGTGCCTAGAGGCAAGAGAAGTGCAAGGTATTCTGAAAAGGTTTTTGACACTACTGCATTTTTTTCCAATTTACAGAGTATCCATTTAAGTTAAAGTCTTTTTCCTCTCTATACTTAATGATTGATACTTTCCGCAGTCGCCAATTTGCCATCAAACATCTTTTAAGTTAAGGATTGTTAAAAAAAATAAAAAATCTGTCTCACCATGCTGTAGTCTTAAAATGAATTTATGTGAATTGCTTGTCCCATGTATTGGCATATTTATATTCAATTAAAAAAGAAAGCTAACCTTTTCCAATAGTACTCAATATCTAATATTGCTATTTAATTTTTTGTTTGGTTAGCTGAAAAAGACTGTGTTGGTCCAATTAGTCATTGATACTGTTATATCCTTACTAATGTAGCATATGCTTTAATCCAAATCACTGTTTTTGAATATAGGCAGACAAGGTTACCAACTTTGTTTGCCTGGCTGGAGTGAGATTTTGATGAAATTGGTAAATCAATTCCATGCCCTTATTTGACATTTTAAGGATGCAACATTTTTCATTTTACCACAATAACGCAAATAAACCCAAATACATCAGCCTAATATTGTTCAAGATTAACTTTTTAGAATGCTATAGCTAGCTAAAATTGCTAGGCAGTCAGATTTCTTATCGACTAATTAAAACAAAACATTTACTGTATTTGTTCATGCTACTGCAAAAGGTGTAGCAGATAAATGTTATATTAAATAGTGTTGTACACTGTATCCTTTATCCTTTTTTGCAGTTTAAAAAAGCAGAAAGACCGTTTAAAATTACAAAATTATAGATAAACAGGTGCAATATAAGAACACACACATTCAGTCCTCTGAATACAGTAGACCTGTAGCCACTTAAGTCCCTGTTACAGTTATACTTATACAAATATAATTTCTTTTGTAAATTGTAAATATGAATTGACATTATAACTCTCTTTTTTGCACTTCATCTATTTGACACGCGTCTATTTTGAGGATGTAAAACATGTTTGATATTTGAAGCCAGTTTTAGAACCAGTTTTTAGAATTGTTTTCTATTATCATGCATCTCCTAGAAACTAGACTGATGTTTCTTCATTGATTTGTTGTGTTTGGAATGACATGTAAGTCTTTACTTTATTTTTTTTCCTCAATGATTTACAAGTCAGCAAGTGTATGATGCCTTGTGTTTAAATTTTTTTTCAGATTTTGAAAGTGGTGTAGTGCATTACAGGCTTTAAAGTTTGAGCATTTTTTTAAGTTAAAGAGGAGTAAAGATGCTGAGCAAGCCACAGAAGGATGACTATCTCCTTATATATATATATATATATATATAAGCTTGGTTAAGCTTAGAGCTGATTACAAGCCAGCTAAACCTCTTAAATATCTTAAAAATCAAAATATGAAAGAGATATTCACCATGGGAAATACATTTTAAAAAGAACTATATTAAACGTATTCAAGAGTTCAGAAATTCTCCATGTTTGCTCTGCCTGCAATAATTGAAGCTTTCAAATGAGTGTCAGTCTGAGGCTTGGTGTTGGTACAGCCTGAGCAATGGCCAATTAGATGTGAGAATCACTTAAATGTACACTGAATCCACACTTTCGTATGAGAGGTGGATTAATTAAAATTCCCCCCCTGGAGTCTCTCTAACAGGAGCATTCAAATTAAGAACAATGTCTTCAATCATTTAAATGCTTGGATTTCTCTCAGAGGACAAAGACATGGACACTATTTTCTTCTATTGCTGAACACATCAAGAGGAAAGTAAAACTGACAGATTTTATGAGAAAAAAAATCACCAAGCCTTTTAAAACATTGAATAAGATTCAGATGCAAAGACCAGGAGATTCGGACTGCATCTTAAGTTCTTTATTGAGAACACAAGCTGAGATGATGTGATATTAAGTTACTACAACAGTTTAATAAACAATAATTTAATTACAACTACAAAATGTTGCAGAATAATGTAATATATGAATGAATAATAGCCTATGAAGAACCTTTGTGCCAAAAGGGTTCCTTCTTGTCATTGTCCTTTTTCAGCATGAAAGGTTCTTTGGAGTTGAGTAAAGAACCCTATGCTTCATATATAGAACCCCAATGAACCCTTTTTTTCTAAGAGTGTAGGTATCGTATATCACAGCAGTCTCTAAGTGCCATAATATCTGTCATTTTGAATGGTACACTTAATATGGTTATTCTGTACGAGAACAGGCCGAAATTAAAATGCAATTTGCAGCAATGTCTGGTTTCCCAAATGTAATCGGTGCAATTGACTGCACTCATGTTGCTATAAGGGCACCATCTGAAAAAGAATTTGCTTATGTTAATAGAAAGCATCTGCTTTCTATTAATGTGCAAATCATATGTGACTCCAACATGACCCTCACAAACATTGTGGCCCGCTGGCCTGGTTCAACACATGATTCCTTTATCTTGACACATAGCAGTGTAGGGAACAGACTAAATGCAGGCGCAGTACGTGATGGCTGGCTTCTTGGTGAGTTTAACAATATTAAAAAGTAGAAACTGTAACAATTTGTTTTTAATATAATTATAACCTGCAGGCGACAGTGGCTACCCCCTGAGACGCTGGCTCCTCACCCCATTTTTAAACCCGCGGAGCGCAGAGGAAACTCATTATAACGAGGTCCACTAAGAGTGGAGTGTGCCATCGGCATCCTGAAAAGCAAATGCGCTCTGGATGCCTCGGGTGGCAGACTTTTATACCGTCCAGCAAAAGTGTACAAGACTGTCAGGGTGTGTGGTGTTTTGCACAATATAGCACTGAGGAACGGTATTCCTCTCCCTCCTGTTCTCCCTCTAACCCAGCATTACAACCCCAAGCCACAGCAATTGGCAACATTTATCCATTTATCATCCCCCACTCACAAATGGACAGCGTTAATGATTAAAAATCTGTTTAACCTTGCTCCTCAGTGGTTTCAGCCATGTCAGTGTCTCCCTCCTTTTCCGACACAATGCTACACACTGTCCACTGCTGTGAGATCAGCTATACTTTGGCCCCACCAGTTGCAGCCACGCTCTGGCAGTGGGAGGACAGTTTTCCCTTTGCCTCCACCTTGAATAAATGAGAATCGAAAATCAATATTGCTATTTATATACAGTAGGTATAGCCTAATAAAACACAAATGTAAAATGGTGGTAAAAAAATTGTATACCTTCAGGTCGGACCATTTTTTCTTTAAAGGACTATAAGTGACTTTAGTGTAATTTAAAATCTAAAATCAATACTTTTATTCATAAATATGTCCCCAATGGTGTACAAATACCTCTGCCAATTATCCTCGTAAACGGAGACTTAATTATATTGATAAACATGGGACTGGTAAGTCCACGGAGGCTTCCATGTAGTTCTGCCATCTTGAAAAACTATATTAGCATAGATGGACAAAAAGTACTTTGGCCAACACGTTTCCACAACGCGTTTTCATTCAGACCCAGCGTGACGTAACTGAACACAGCAGAAATGCAGGAGCAGAGCAGTGAGAGGCGCTTGTCACTTATTTTTAATGGTGGACCATACCTATGCCGAGCCACTGGATAAGAAATCCTCTTCGCCAAAACAGACCTAAAATGATCGTGAAACGTGACCGGAGGATACAAAAAACACGAGTGAATGTCTGATCCACTGCCTCTCTGCTGCAGTAGTGTCGTCACATCTGACTATAATAAGACATAAAGCTAGCCTAAACGCTCTCATGTTTATTTTTTTTTAGCATTTTTGGGAGGAGTAAAATTTACATACATATTACATATGTTTCAACAATAAGATGGATTTACACTTTCGTCCAATTTCGTATGGTATGCGGCCTAGACCAATTCCTGAAGTGGTTTAAGTGATCGGATTCAAATCCGCCTCGAATGGTTTTCGGAGGGCATTTACACCCGGGCTTTTCACAATCAGATAGCTATCCAATCACAGAAAACGCATGAAGTGGCCAGGTGTAAACAGCCCCTTAGATATTGTTCTTAGTTTAGAACGCAAATAAATCTCTGATCCATCATCTTCTTCCTCGTATAATTTCTTTCGCTCTACATACGTCATCTGGTATAATTGAAACGATTGCCTATGAGCTACGTACAGGCGCAATTGAGTCTGACGTTAGCCAGGCTAGCTCTTAACAGCAAATTCTCTAAATTAGAAAATGAAATGAATGCAAAGCAAAATGAAACCGCTGCAAGCTGCATCATTCATTCGTATTGAAATTATACAAAGCAACGATTTTCATTCAACTATGCTTTTAGCTTGTAAATGTTCATCTCACCATGGTTTAGCCTACACCGTCAAAAAGCTTCGTGCCTGAAACAAAAACCTTATGGTACAATGACACAATTTATTAACTTAACGTTGAGTATAAAATATTGAATATGTCATTACACATAATAATTTTGGGAAAATTATCAAAAACTCTGGCGGTGACTGTCAACTTAAAAAAAATAATTAAAAACGTTTGTGGGAAAGAGATAAGTCAGTCTTTATTTGTTATTGCTATGGTGTTATTGAAGGCAGGTTTATTCTCATTCTTAAGAACATTTAAATATGTTGAGTCCAGGATGAGTCCATCAATATTTCTCCAGAAGAGACTGTCATATTTAAATGCGTAGAGAACATTTTACCATATAGATGACCTCAAAGCTCACATGCACGGACTAAAAGCAACAAAACTTGCTGAGTGCAAGGGATCTTTTTTTTTTAATTTGGTAGAGACAGATCCCCACAACACATACCCAAATATACAGTAGTTTGAGATGATAAAAAATTCTACCCTGAAACTTTTTAATGTTGATGAATTTTAATCGTTCTTTGATGATACACCAAGTTAATGAGTAGTTCAATGACTCTTTCAAAGTAGAGCAGTATGTGTGACTCCTTTCATGCTGTTTTTTTATACAACATCCCAATGCAGATGAGCAGAGGAGTAGACTGAGATATTAATCATCTTCGCCCTATAAAACCTTGTCACCACACATATTGATGGTGTGAATCTTATTGATTGGCTCATGACACAGAGTGCTGGGTGAGCAGTACCGCTCAGTCATTACTTCTGAAGGAGGCCCAAATGAAGACATCATACCCACAGGTTTAGAAATCAACAACATGTCACAAATAGATATGATTTAATGAATCACTATCTTTTCAAATTAGTGAATTTGTAGTGATAGCTAACTATTGGAAAGGAGAGGCAGCGGTGTTTTTAAAAAGCTAACTGCTGAATCGTAGTTTCAAAAGAACACTGCCGGAATCACACCCAAGTTTGGAATGTCAGCTTGCTTATTTTGCTCAAGATAAGGATTTATTACCTTCAAATGCCATGTAATATAGAAACGATGCCTCTAACCACAGGTCGAGAGCTGTCGTTCAAACCACACAACTTCGCAATGCTGTTTGCGAATGTTCGTTGGAACGATGGTTTCAGGACACCGACTCGTTGAACTATGCTGATAACTTGCGACCATAGTTGGCTAACGATGCTTTCGGAAAATGCAACCGTTGTGTTTCCCGAAAGCATCGTTAGCCAACTATGGTCGCAAGTTGGTCGCAATTTCCAATGAATGTTATTGGTAACGACGGAACTTGCAACCATAGTTGGCTAACGATGCTTTCGGGAAACTCACCCGAGAGCAACACAGTAAGTGAGGTATGTTGAGCAACTCATAGTTGTCAACAGAACTGCATGCACTTTGGAAAAAGTATTTAAAAGAAAAATGTGTTACCGACCTTTGCTGGTGTTGCAAAACGAATTCAAGGATTCGCGGAGTACTTGCAAACACGAAAAACATTTTTTGAACGAAATAAAAAATGTGAATGTAACATACAAACAAGTTTAGGATTATATCTTGACAATAAAGCCAACAAATCTGCTCGCATTTGTCGGACCTGTCTCAACTTTATAACATGGTTGAAGCGCGACTTGACAGATTTTAAAGTAGTAGTTCACTTTAAAAAAAAAAAAAAATTGCTGATAATTTACTCACCCCCATGTCATCCAATATGTCCACGTCTTTCTTTCTTCAGTTGAAAAGAAATTAATGCTTTTGATGAAAACATTTCAGGATTTTCTCTATATAATGAACTTTGGGAACCAAACGGTTCAAGGTCCAAATGAGAGTTGCAGCTTCAAAGGGCTTTAAATGACACCAGATGATGAATAAGGGTCTTATCTTAAAAAAAAAAATGATATACCTGATAATTTTTATAACCAGGGGCGGCTGGCCAAAGGAAAAAAAAAAAAATTGAAACTACTGCGGAAACAAAGACATCTTGGATGCCCTTGAGGTAAGCTAAAACATACCAAAAATTTATTTAAAAGTGAACTATGCCTTTAAGGGTGTCCGTCCAGCAGTGGGAAACAGAGCGTAAGACCTTTCACAACTTCCTCCTGATTTCCTGATCATTATTTGCTCAATGATATTATCTGTGCCTAGCTTGTTAGAGTGTGTGTGTGTCTATATATATTCATAAAAAGACCTGCATTTTTTTGTATCTTTGCTCAGTCTATAAGTACTTTTGTTTAGGCAGATATTTTGTGAATGCCTTTTGACCATCTGTACCATCTTCAGCCCTCTTTTTGATGCTTGATTGTTTTGTATGTATTCAAGAAGGACATTAAGTAAAGACTGTTTAACGACTACTATAGTGATTAGTGCTCTGGGCTACCAGCAACACACTCTGGGTTCGAGCCCCGGTCATGACAGGAGAAATCGGTTTAGCTAAAAAAATGCTTTTGAAGAAACTCCAATACAGAACCAAGTCATCCATGGGTTAAGATAGCATTGCTCACACCATGATGAGAAAAAAAGCCATTTATGAGCATACAGCTTTCTAGTCCACTCTATATCATTGTACTCCACTAATATGTCCACCTCGTTGGAATTTGTTGCCAGCTCTCGTGGGACACATGCTTTGGGACGAAGATGGCCTCAGTAGTCTCTAAACAGAACATTTCCTACATGTATGTAAATAAATAAATTCAATATTCTGCGCCCCCACAGCCACCCACCCAATCTGATTGTGTATCAGTATGGTTGCCAAATGCTGGCACATAAAAGGTAGGGAAAACAACAACAAAACACTGATTTAGCAGATGCTGTTGTCAAAAGTGATTTGCAAATGAAGAAAAACAAAAGCAGTTTATTGGTGAAGTTAAGCATTAAAGTTGGAAGTTTTTGCTGTTTCTTCCAATATTGTTACTTTTCCTTGATGATATTTTCAAATTATTGGGGAAAATAAATCTACATGGTTGTTGTTTAAATACACAAAATATTTTAGTTAAAACAATATTTTTAATGATCTTAAAATAAATTAATACATATAAAGCAATTATTAAATTTGCAGGAAAAAATATTGAATAATTACTTCAGCCCCTCGTGTCCCCTTATTCAAAAGCAGTTTAAGCACCAAAGTGATTTAAACTATATTTCCAGTCTTCATTTGTTTTCTTTGTGTGAGCTGAACGGGCTGAAAGTTGTTATTAATTGACCATATTGGTCTCCACTAAATGATGTCAAGATACCAGTTACCAGATACTGATGTCAGTAACTGGCTGAGGTGTCAGCCAGTTAACACTTCTTTTATTGTTCGGATGAAATATGCAAATTTTTTGAGATAGGGATTTTGGGTTTTCATGAGCTGTATGCCACAATCATCAGTATTAAAACAATAAAAGACCTGAAATATTTCAGTTGGTGTGCAATGAATCTAAAATATGTGAAAGTTTAATTTTTTATTATTACATTATGGAAAATAATGAACTTTATCACAATATGCTAATTTTTGAGAAGGACCTGTAAATATATGGGCCGGAAGGCGCCTCCTAGTGATCTAACCCTAACACTACCCCAGGCCTAAACCTACCCATAACCGAGGCGTGTTATCTATATGTGTTATCTATGTGTGTTCACTCTCAGAAAAAAAGGCACAAAAGCTGTCACTGGGGCTGTACCTTTTCAAAAGGTACACTTTTGTACCTAAAGGCTGCATATTGGTACCTTAGTGGTACATATTAGCTTCTGAAATGGACATAATTAGCACCTAAAATGTACATATTAACACTTACAATGTACATATTAGCACCTAAATGCACATATTAGTACATATTAGCACCTAAAGTGTACATATTAACACCTAAAATGTACATATTAGCACCTAAAACGTACATATTAGCACCTAAAATGGACAAAAGTTTACCTTTTGAAAAGGTACAGCCCCAGTGACAGCTTTTGTACCTTTTTTTCTGAGAGTGTCATCCCATATGATGCCCTAGGATGAGAATGCGTTGTACCAAAGAATTATGTTGCTGCAGCTGATCTGAGAAAAATGAGGAAAAAAATATTACCTATAAGGACACAGGGGGACTTGCAACAAGTGAATAGTGTAACATACACATTTATGTTATTAAGTTGTTCTAGCAGATCTGTTCTCTGTGAACACCCCAAAGTCTATGAATAGAGATGAAAATTAGTATTTGCTCATATATTGCACTGTTTGCAACTTTTGAATAGTCCAATGCAATAATTGAATACAAGATTTTAGAGGAGCAAATTTCCATATTTATTCCATTGCATCATACTCTAGCTGTCAAAAGATAAAGTGTCTAGAGAGGCTAGAACTATTGGTTATGTTCAAAGTGCAGAAAATTAGAGTTGTACGTGGTGTTTGCAAAGCACATAAGAAATTGTACCCTGGTAAGGCACGCTCTGTCTCCCATGATGGAAATCCATAAAATCCATTAAAAAATCACAAGTATTTCCATCATAGGGTGTAAAATGTGTAATCTTACCTCTGTCTTGCTGGCTTGCTTCAATTCTGGTTTTATTCCCCGTTGACATGAGATGGAAAGGTTCACATGTGATGTTTTCATTGACTGATTTGTTGATTGATTGATATTAAGTGTATATCAAAAACGTTCTATCTATCTACCATGACACTTCATGTCAGGCTTCTGAAGAAAACCACAATTCCTCCGTTCAATGAGGCCCAAGACATCAAGAGTCACGCAGGCCTAACAACCCAGCCACGACACATAATTGGGAATAACATGCCTTACCTAAACACAGAATGGATTTTAAGGACTTTGTGACTCTCAATGTCTTAGGCCTCATTGAACGAAGGAATTATGGTATTCTTCTGTATCCAAGTAATTTAACTCTTGTTCAAGTGAACTCAAAGACAGCCTGTTTATAGACTAATTGTAGGTGGCTGTTTGTGTGGCTTTTCAGTTTGTGTCGATAAAGTATTATTCCTCCGTTCAATGAGGCCTAAGATATCGAGAGTCACGCAGACCTATAACAACCCAGCCACAACACATAATTGGGAATAACATGCCTTACCTTAACACACAATGGATTTTAAGGACTCTGCGTGCAGATCAATGGCCTCCAACGTTTATATTTTTCCACGAATCTTTGATTTAACTTACTAAAGCAGCGCCACCAGACCTTGATGCTCATGACAAGAATAGCATGTATAGTTACCTTTATTGAAGTTAATTAGGTTTAAATCGCCATCATGCAAGATTGAACACATAATAATACACGATGATCCAGTTACACAGAACTGAAATTGCATGTCAAAATAAAAGTTTGTCAGTATTTTTTGAGAACCACAGCGCAGTCTCATCCCAAGACTTTTTTGAGAACCACAGCGCAGTCTCATCCCAAGTTTTGGGACGTCTTTTGACCATACGTCAATATTCACCTTGTTAGGGCCCCCTTAAACGTCGGTAGATGAGGTTATGGGATCCTAACTCTACCCCAGACCTAAACCTAACCCTAAACCTAACCTGTCACCTAACTGACATTAAAGGTAAAGCGTCAGTTGTATGACGTCCCAGGATCGGCATCTACCGACGTTTAAGGGGGCCGTAAAAAGGCGTGTATATTGACGTATGGTCAAAAGACGTCCCAAGACATCAGTTATATGACGTTTTGGGATGAGACTGTGTTAAGAACCGAGCTCGCCCTAGCTCCCCCATAGCTCGCACCCTGGTCACAGTCGGGAAAGACGATCCATGTGTAGCATTATAAGTAGATTGGATCGGTGCATTATGTCTAAAATTTATAACAACCTAATCACGCTGCTGTATGTATGTTTTTTTTTCAATCCCGCTGCTGTCTGTATTATAATTATTTTTTTTTATCAACTTGCTGCAAAAAAAAATCACTCACGGCTTTTGACTGAATAAGTTTTGTAACTTTAATAAGGATTAATCTATATTTAATTCATACAGTAGAGAGACTATGTAGTGTTATTTTACATTTGATTACTTTACTCAATTACTGTATTTAATCTGTTAGATCTACCTGAAAACCTTGATAAGCAGTGTGTATTCATTTGTATCTTTGTTCTTTTGACAGTTTACTTGTCTTCAATGTTTGAAATTTTTATTTTATATTTTATATTATATTTATATAGATTTTATTCATTTGCATTGTTCTTGCATTCCATCACAGTTTCACCAGTAAAAAAAAAATAAAATAAATAAAATAAATATCATTGGTAACTTGAACATTACAATGCGAGACATCATCACCATTACTTAACATTAACAAAGCAATTTAAAGAAGAACATTTCAGGACAATAGGAATAATGAGAGATGATTTGTCTGTGATCACCATTAATCAATTGATAAAACTGCACAAATGAATCGCACACTCAGTGCTTTTCCCCTTAAACTCAAAAAAATGTGATTACAATCAGCAGGACCTTAAATTATAATGTATATGTCTTTCCCCTTGGGAATTCTTAGGCCACTTCTGGTGAGAGTGACACATCCAGTCTGGCAGTAGTGTCAGTTCAAACACAGATCAGATTCGGATGCATATTATAGAGACTGGTACACCATGTTAACACAATATGTCACTACAATTATCACATTTCTACATCAATAGAGATGATGACTAAGGTTGCCATGGCAGCATTTAATTAATTATGACACATGCAAATCTGTCTGTAATATTTCATTCGATTTATTTGTTTTGCTCATTACTGAGATGTTACAAAGCTCAGCATTCAAATTATTGCCTTTAAAATAAATAAATGACTATACAAGGGATAGTTCACTCAGAAATGAAAATTCTTTCATAATTTAATCACCCTCATGTCAATCCAAACTTGTAAGATATTTGTTCATCTTCAGAGCACAAATGAAGACATTTTTTTTAATGAAATCTGAGAGATTTATGTCCCTTCGTTGACAGCCCACACAACACAGTACCATTTTTACGCTTCAAAAAGCTCATAAAGTGATCAGTTTAGTCCATATTTTAGCATTGCTCACACCATGATGTGCAGCTCATTTGCATTTAAAGGGCAATACACAAAAAGGGTTGTTTTTTGCTCACCCTCACAAAGTGACAACTTTAACATGCTATATAAAATATCTGTGGGGTATTTTGAGCTTAAACTTCACATACACACTCTGGAGACATCAGAGATTTATTTTACATCCTGTGAAAAGGGCATTATACCACCCCTTAATCTAAAACAGTAGAGTCAACAACAA